>JARBWK010000009.1:52052718-52126795 GCA_030556195.1 Anolis apletophallus | reverse complement strand
ACGGTCATCACATCCATCACAAACCCAGCTTTCTATGTTCCTGACAATCGAATCGCCCACTACAAGAAGCCCCCCTCCTACCACCCGTTGAGAAGTATCCTCGGTGCAAGAGGATATGGGCACACCCTCCGAGGAAGGGGTCCCAACTAAGGGAGCCAGTCCCTCTTCCTCAGACTGATGTCCTCCCTGCCCAAGACCCCCATTTCCAAAGCAGCTGGAGGGCTGCTCAGAACGGAGTGGGATGCTCCTATTTCATCCCTGTAGATCTCTTCCTCCTGCCTCACTTCCTCTCTGTGCTTCTCCAGGTCTGCTACCTTGGCTTCAAGGGAAAGAACACGTTCCCTGAGCCAGGAGCTCACTGCAGCGAATGCACACCCAAGACTTCTGCCCAGCAGGCAGATAGTCATACATGTGACACTCAATGCAAAACACTGGTAAGCCCCCCTCCCACTGCTGGCTGACTACCTCCATTTCTTGTTAATATGTTTTTATAATTTGACTCCTTTATTCTAGATAATTTGACTTTTTTTTCCCTTTTTGTAGATTTACTCTTTGTTTTGGTGTTGATTTACTTTACAAGTCTTTGGATATTTCTTCTTTTTTTTTTGCTTGTTACAGGTAGCATTACAATAAATTCTAATGAAAAAATTGAAACAGAACCTTAACATGAATATACAATGGTTAAAAGTATCCAGGTATACAGATAGATTTAAATACACAGCAACACCCTTTTTTACATAAGTAATCAAAACCAACAACATATGCTGGTTTGGCGAACATACAAAGTCATAAAATCAGCAGAAGAACTCAAAGGATTTCATTTTAAAAAAGAAAAATAAAAACATTTACCCCTTGTTGTACAAGTCTGGCACAGTCTTCTGCTAGTTTCCCAAACACTAAAGTATTGATGGTAGCTCTTGTGGAAGATGAACTTTTTGATTCTGAAAGAAGACATCGTATGGTTTAAAACATTATATTTAAAAAGCAATATGGTTTGCCCTACAGCTGTCTTTGTAGCTTCCTTTAAAGATAAATCTTTTTGAAACGCATAGAATTTGAAATTTAATTTATAGCCTTTCATTTTCAGGGTTTTTTTTTCACCCTAACCCATTAACTCATTCTGTTAATGTATCGTATATGTCAGATTGCAATTTTTCCCATCAATGACCCAATTCTACATGTACTGTGTTCAAATGGTCAAACAGAATAAATTGCAGGCAGGTATAAGAATAAAAGACTTCTTATAAATCAGCACTCCTCAAACTGCACCGCTCCAGCGGTTTGGCCCTTCAACTCTCAGAATTCCTGACCATTGTACAAGCTGACTAGGGCTTCTGGGAGTCAAAGACCCAAACAGCTGGAGGACCACAGTTTGAAGATGTCTGATCTAGATCAATTATTGAGCTATACCCAATAAAGCAACAGGTAGGATGTTTCAGCTCCCATGATTCCTGACAGCTAGCTATGCAGACAAGAGCTGATGGAAGTTACAGTTTGATATTTGAAAGGTTTAAAGCCCTCAATCTCACAACAAATGAAGCACGGGGCATTAGGAAATTCACATCACCCACAAAGGGGAAGAAATCGAAAGTCAAGATTCATCAGCAATTCTCATTTAATACAGACACATTTAGATGAGAGGGAGAGGAACACGTGGCCCTTCTGATATGTTGACTTTGAGAAGGCCCTGTCCAGGTGGGGCCAAGGACAAGAAATTATGGGAGGGGAAATTCCAAGTCATTTGGAAACTCCAACATTTATTGTCAATACTTTATAGTGGTTCCCTCTCCTCCTTTTATTGTGGAACTTTGTACCCTTGGTTTTCCAACTACATCTTTGGGCTCTCTGTGCACATAAGGAATGCAGAAGACAACTGGGAAAACTATGCTCTGGTACCTTGTAGTACAATTTTGAAGAAAGACGTCCCATTTTCAAGTCTAGTTAATTGAAAGAAATTGACAGCTGTTCCCTAAAATGAAGAAGAAAAAAATCGAATTAATATATTGGAAACTTTTACAATAAAAATTGTCGATCATATACTGTGCTTAATGTTAAACCACATAAATGTACCAGCATTATCTATGTCATCCTACAATTTCTTGAAGTGACATACTGAGTTTTGTAGTAGCAGAACAATTCTGAAAGCACTTCTAAACACTATAAAAGCATATAATCTAGTGCTGAAAACCCATCATTGTTCTCTTCTGACAGCCTGCCAGGAACCACAAAGGATAGTCAATTCTCTTTTTTAAAATGGGGAAACAGAGGGAAAAATTGACACCCTGGAAGCCAACACATATCTAGTATTGTTTTCTGAGATAGTAACAAATTATACAGAGTATACATTGGCATGAGGAAATCTGAGACCCCCGCACAGTGTTCAGGAGATTAAATGGAGCATACATTTTTGTACTCTAGACCACATTGTTGGCAAGTAGGGCTCTGGTGATTATTGGGCACTTAATTGGGATCTTAAATTCATTTCTGTTCTGCATAGACACACAACAGTCTTGCATTTATTTCTTCAAATAATGCATGAATTTCATACATCCAGAGTGGTAAAGAATTAAAAAAAATATTAAATGAATTTATATAGCACTTCAAACATTTACCAAAGAGTGTAGAGTAGAAATATAATCAAAATACACTAGTCAGCCTTCCATATCCATGGATTCTGTATCCACAAATTCAACCATCGATTGGTTTTTTTAAAAACAAAACAAATCAAAACAAAGAATCCAAAAAGCAAGCCTACTACAACACTGTATTTAATGGGAATTCAGCATCTGTGAATTTTGGTTTCTATGAGAAATCCTGGAAACAAACCCTAATGACTACCAAGGACCCACTGTACAATATAAAAATAAACTATCCAGATGAAAACATCTGAGTATGCTACTATGTGCTGAGCTTAATTCTTAGCAGTTTCACCTGCTACAATGTCCTGTTTCTAATTGGGTTTCATCTGAACTGCTGCACAGGGCTGTATAATGATTTTAGACAACTGTTATTAATTTTGCAATTGCTTATATGAGTGGCCTTGGGAGGGCACTGACCTAAGAGATAACAGAGAAATACTAAAAACAAATAGTTTAGTGGAACAGATATGAACATTTTGCTTTTTCCTTAGTTTAGTACTTAGCATAATGTTCATCTATTTCATGTCGAGTTCATTGAGTTTCTTAAGTACAAAAAGGTAAATGTTATGTACAACAGGAGATACTAGGTGCCATAACTAGCAGTATGTCAAACCATCTGCACTTGCAACTCATTTATTCTCTTCTGGCAAATATTTGTGGGAAAGCAGTGGCTTCTGCATGTTCTGTGCAGCAACAGCAATAAGGATGCAGTACAACCACTGTGTTCATAAAAACATACTTCAAACCTGTTTCTAAGTGGAAAGCAGATGTCGGTCCTCCAGAGCAATGCCTGATATATTAGCAGATGCTCCAGCAAACACTTCTGTCAAATTAACAACAGCTAGTTTTCTTGGTAACAGTGCTTCTGTGCCAGGCTTTCACAGTTACTTCGTTGGTTGGATTCTTCAGGCAACAGGTTGACATTTGTTTAAATTATCTCCTCCCACTGAGGCAAGCTTCCCCTAAAGAAATTATCTTACTCAATCCAAGGCTATACTGAATTTATATTTTACACTGATGCCATAGCCAGCCCATGAAGTCCTCTTGCTTGTATGCAAACAGATTGTGGCAGTAGTTGTTACCAGCTCCAACTGCATTTTCTCCCCATCTGTCTTCATATCTAATTCATGGGTAGGAATTGGTGGCAGATTAAATTCAGGTTCACAAATGACTCCACAGGGCTAATATAGACAGGAAGTCTTAAAAAGGAAGATGACTGTGAAAAATTGAAAACTGTATTCCCAGTGAGTTCTGTCCAAAGCAGAATAGATACCATTACTTCCCTTGATTTAGACCCTATACTACTCCTGATGCAGCCAAAATTGTACTGGCTTTTAAAACTGCTGCATCACATTGCTGATTCCTGTTCAGCTTGTGATCTACTAAGACTCCTAGATCCCTTTAATATGTTCTGTTGTCAAACCAGGTAACATGCCTCCTATATATGCCATTTCATTTCTTCAGCCTAAGTGTAGTGTCTTATATTTCTTTCCGTTTAAATTCATTTTATTAGCTTTGGTCCAGCTCTCTAATTTGTTAAGGTCGTTTTTGATAAAAAGCATGTTCCTCTCATTACCCTCTCCTAATTTGATGTTAATTGCAAATTTGATAAACATGCCCTTTGCTCCATCATCCAAGTCATTGATAAAAATGTGGAATAGCACTGTCTTTAAAGCTGTGAAAAAACACATACTTCAATGAGAAAAGAGAAAAAACACTTCTCTGTCAATGTTCTCAAGATTTCATTCTATCTATATTTGGATGTCTATCCTATCACCATCTACTTCAAACTGATTTGAACATATGGCCTGTTTATAACAATCTTTAGGCTTAGTTTGAGTCAATGTGGCACAGTGGCTTGAGCGTTGGATTAAAACTCCAGGGTAAACACAAGTATGGAAACCTACTGGGTGGTCTTGGGCAAATCATACTCTCTCATCTTCAGAGGAAGGCAATGTCAACCCCCTTCTGAAGAAATCTTGTCAGAAAATAGCATAATAGGGTTGCCATAAGTAAAAAAATTGTGAAGACATAGCTTGTAGTTGTGGCATGGCCCAGACTCTGGGCCATGCCATCGCCACACACCCCCTGCTGCAGACACTGGGACCCAGCAACAGCCATCCCAGCTGCTGCCTTTAGGAACTGCAGGGGGGAGGAAGGAGGAAGACTCTGGGCCATGCCACACACCCTCCCTGCTGCAGACGCTGGGACCCAGCAACAGCCATCCCAGCTGCTGCCTTTAGGAACTGCAGGGAGGAGGAAGGAGGAAGACTCTGGGCCATGCCATCGCCACACCCCTCCCTGCTGCAGACGCTGGGACCCAGCAACAGCCATCCCAGCTGCTGCCTTTAAGAACTGCAGGGAGGAGGAAGGAGGAAGACTCTGGGCCATGCCATCGCCACACCGCTCCCTGCTGCAGACGCTGGGACCCAGCAACAGCCGATGTCATTCCAGCTCCGTTGTCCCTTTGGAAAATGGCAGCAAGAGGAGGCGAGAAGGACTTTTACTTAGGGGAGGAGGGCATGGGGTATAGGTTGTTTTATTATTTATTTTTATAGGGCGCTGGTTGATTATTCCTGGCTTTGGCATTATTAATTAGGTGGGTTTTAGTAGTTTTTCAGTGTATTAGTTTTATACTGTGTATTTAGGTTACCTGTATAGTTTATTATTATCATAATTGTATTGTACTGTGTTTAATTGCCCACTTATGTTTTGGAATGGATGTATATTTTTGCATAATATGCCTTTGAAATATTGTTAAGTGTATTCGTACACAATTTGAAGCTTGTCTTCGCCCTGTAAAATTTGTTTTGGAAGCTTCGCTTCACTGTCTACAGCAGGGCTGTCCAACTTCTACCGGGTCCAGGGCCGGAACAGAGATCACTGATGACCTCGGGGGGCGCTTGGCCCCGCCCCCAGGCCCCCCCCCAGCCCAGGCCCCGCCCTCTCCGCAAGCTGTCATTCTCCCTCCTCCTCCTACACTTTCCCCGGCGCCAGGGAAAGAGGAGGAAGAGGAGGAGGAGGGAGATTTCTCCCTCCTCCTCCTCCTTTTCTTTCCCGGGCACCGTGGCTGTCCCGAGCGCCACGGCGCCCGGGAAAGGCACGGCGCCCGGGAAAGAGGAGGAGGGAGAGCAGAAGGCGGCGCCAAGGGCAGCGCGTCACAGGCCTGGTGTGACGCGCTGCCCTTGGCGCCGCCTTCTCCTCCCTTTCGGTGCCCCGCCCTTCCTAGGGTGGGGGAGCCACCGAGGCAGAAGAGCGGCGCCAAGGGCAGCACGTCACAGGCCTGGCGTGACGCTGCCCTTGGCGCCTACTCCTCCTTTTCGGCGCCCCTGCCCTTCCTAGGACGGGGAGCCGCCGAAAAAGGGCGCGGCGCCAAGGGCAGCGCGTCACAGGCCTGGTGTGACGCGCTGCCCTTGGCGCCGCCTCTACTCTCCCTTTTCGCGCCCCCACCCTTCCTAGGGCGGGGGAGCCGCCGAAAAAGGGCAGAAGGCGGCGCCAAGGGCAGCGTGTCACAGGCCTGGCGTGATGCGCTGCCCTTGGCGCCGCCTACTCCTCCTTTTCGGCCCCCCCCGCCCTACCGAGGGCGGGGGAGCCGCCCAAAAAGGGCAGAGAGGGCGGCGCCAAGGGCAGCGTGTCACAGGCCTGGCGTGACGCGCTGCCCTTGGCGCCGCCTACCCTCCTTTTCGGGCGCGGAGAGAGGGACGGAGGGGGCGGTGCAGGGAAGAGGAGCTAGCTCTCTTCCTCCTCCCTGCCCCGCCTCCCGTCCGTCCCCGGCCGCCATTTTTTTTAAAAAAAAACTTTAGAATTTTTTTTAAATTTAAAAATGGCAGCTGGGGGCATAGCTGGGGCCGTGTCCAGGGCCACCAGTTGGACAGCCCTGGTCTACAGTGTTTTGTATTGTATTGTGTTGTGAGCCGCACTGAGTCCCCTTCGGGGTGAGAAGAGCGGCATACAAATAAACTGATTGATTGATTGATGTCTTATCAATGTTACTGCAAAGTTGTTTTGCCCATTCTTTCTCTCCCATTTGATTTCTTGGAGAGGATATATTTTTAAACAGAAAATAAAAAGGGAAAACAAAAAATGTCAGAATTCAAAATGTTTTGGAAAACAGAGTATATCTTGGATTTTTAGTTTCAAGTAAACAGCCAGCTCAGTGTCAGATCATTAACTGTGATGTTTATTCTACACACCTTGTAAAAGTTCAAAGTTTGAGCAATGGGATGCCTTCATAAAAACATAGTCCTCCCCTTAGCAGGGCAGCTATCCAACAGCATAGCTGGGAGCAGGGGAGAAGGAGGAAAAGGCAAAAGCCAAATTAATGTGATCTACTGGATTTACAAGGCAAAAGCTGTGTCTGTGTACTTGTCCTGTTCAGGCAATTTCAATTCACTGTTTATCATGCAACTGTCAGCCTAGTCTCTGCCCACTGAGCAGTCATTACTGGGCTACATTTGGGCCCACAAATAGGTTCTTTTCATTTTTTTAGATATCTGTATTTTTCTCCAGTCCTGCTCACACAACCCTCCCTAATATTTGAATTGTGTTATTTAGATAAATAATGACTGGAACTTGGAGAGCATAGTCAGCCATTCATCCTTAGGACTGTTTAGGGTACAATCGGACTATTCCCTAATCTGAATAAGTGACAGCAAATGCTACTTAACTTAGCAGGACTTGCTTCTAATTAGATATATGAAGTGTTACAATGTGAGCTCATTTAACTATAGCATAGGCTGACAAAATGTTTTTTTTCTAATAGTCTTTCTAAAATTATCATAAGCTATTTTAAATTTGTAATTCTTGCTTCAGTGATCATAAAGGAAGACAAACACATAATCTTTGATGCACATGTACACGTAAGAGAAACAGTAATGAAGACTGGATTTCATGTTCTTTCTCTCTCTAGAGATTGCTTTCACAGCAAACAAAATTAAAGTTTAGCTTACATCCCCAAGTGCCAGTTGAGATTAAAAGACTTCAAAATTAAGTTCATCAACATCAAATAAAGCAAACATGTTGAAAAAGATGAGTCTCCTGTGTTCTAGTCTGTATACTAAGAAAGTTTAAATGTCATCCCTAATCTACTGTAGATACTAACACTACGCACTAAAGCTGAAAACATACTCCTAAATACAGATGGAGCAACACAATATGCATTCCATGTGCTGGAATCACTAAATAAAATTACTGTTAGAAACTAAATGAGCTTTATGTTAAGGAAATAAAAAGTCACATGTTCATACATCTAGGAGACTATTGATTCTCTAAAAAGAAAAATCCATTAAGTAACTTGACAGGACATTTTTAACACAATGTTGTTTACATTTATATCCTGAATGGATTATTATTCTAGCTCCATTTCAGTCTGGTTTAAGACCTGGTTATGACACAGAGACAGCTTTGGTCGCCTTGATGGATAACCTACACAGAGAACTGGACAAGGGGAATGTGTCCCTGCTAGTTATGCTAGAGCTTTCAGCAGCTTTCAATATCATCAACCATGGTATCCTTCTGAGTTGTCTTTCTGGGATGGGGCTTGGAGTTACTGTTTTTGAGTGGCTCCAATTCTTTCTGAAAGGACACTCTCAGGAGGTCATGCTGGAGGAATTTTATTGACCAAAAACGACCAAGTAGCAACAGTAAGAAGGGAATCAGTAGTTACTGAAATGGACATCCAAGTGCCACCTCTGTGTTGATTGAGGCAGGCAGGATTTCCCCGGGTACTGGTTGTGGGGGGTCGGGAGCAGGCGAGGGTTTTGCCCTCCTTTCTGCTAGAGATCCCCGTGTACAACTAGTGGGCCACTGTGTGACACAGAATGCTGGACTAGATGGGCTGAGGCCCGATTCAGCATGGCTCTTCTTATGTTCTTATGTTCTTAAGAACTGACCATGGAACAACAGACTAGTTCAAGATTGGGAAAGGCTTATGGCAGGGTTGTATACTCTCAACCAACCTATTCCACTTGTATGCAGAACACATCATGAGATGTGCAGGGCTTGACGAATCCAAGGATGGAGTTAAAATTGCTGGAAGAAACATTAACAACCTTAGATATGCAGATAGCCAAAAGCGAGGAGAAGCTGAGGAGCCTTCTAACCAAGGTGAAAGAAGAAAGTGCAAAAGCTGTGTTGCAGTTAAACATAAAAAACAAGATTATAGAAACAAGACTGACTGATAACTGGCAAATAGAGGGAGAAAACGTGGAGGCAGTGACAGACTTTGTATTTCTAGGTGCAAAAATTACTGCAGATGCAGACTGCAGCCAGGAAATCAGAAGATGTTTACTTCTCGAGACTAGAGCAATGACTGATCTCGATAAAATAGCTGAGAGTAGAGACATTGCACTGGCAATGAAGATCTGCATAGTTAAAGCAATGATATTCCCTGTAGTAACCTATGGATGCGAGAGCTGGACCATAAGGAAGGCTGAGCAAAGGAAGATAGGCACTTTTGAATTGTGGTGTTGGAGGAAAATTCTGAGAGTGCATTGGACCGCAAGAAGATCCAACCAGCCCATCCTCCAGGAAATAAAGCCCGACTGCTCACTGGAGGAAAGGATATTAGAGGCAAAGATGAAGTACTTTGGCCACATCTTGAGAAGACAGGAAAGCTTAGAGAAGACAATGATGGAAAATTGAAGGAAAAAGAAAGAGAAAGAGGGGCCGAACAAGGGCAAGTATATTATTATTATTCTGTCCTATCTCCCCAAGGGAGCGGATTCCAACAAATAAAAAGGCAAACATTCAACGTCTTAAGAGAGCAATAAATTCAGACATAGTAACACAAGATAACCCAACATATAAAAGCCAACTATAACATGACAACTAAAATTAAATAACATAACCTATAAAGTAAGTTATATCTAACATTGTATTGGTTGGTGCATATATACATGTATATAGATTTGTTCTACTGTTTTATTAATGTGTAAATTGAAAATAATAACAGCCTTTGATAATGGCGAATGTATCATCTAAATTGGAGGATCTAAATACAATGAAGTTTTACCCTGACATTTTTATGCTGATATTTTAAATCTGTTTTGTGGCTGGGATGCTAAACTTGGTTTGTATAGCTTGCTTTCAACTAGAATTTATTATTGTGTTTTTCTTGATTATTTCACTTTGATTGAGGCGTTTTATTTTAATCCCTGTATATGGTTATTTTACGCTATTTGCTGTTCATTGATTTCGGCTATTTTTTGTTGTATTTTATATGTTCTGTGTTGCACTATGTTGCCTTGTAAGCTGTCCCAAGTCCCTTCAGGAAGATGGGGGTGGGATATAAAGTTATTATTATTAGATACATAACAAGATTAGTACACAGCAAACAAGATCACTATGCTGGCTTTTGTATTTGATCACACCTCAGACATTTCCCAAGTGTCTAGGACTGTGTGATGTATCGGCGAAAAATGTGTGCAGATCCGAGTAGGGTGGCCTTTTGCAGCTGACAGCCGGTAATTTTGTCAGCGCCAACTATTTTTAAGTGCAGGCCAAGGTCTTTAGGCACTGCACCCAGTGTGCCAATCACCACTGGGACCACCTTTACTGGAATATGACGGAGTCTTTGCAGTTCTATCTTTAAATCCTCATATCGTGTAGTTGCTTCTCGTCAGTCCTGCTGTCACCTGGGATTGCAACGACGATCCATACTTGTTTCTTTTTTCCATGACCGTAAAGTCAGGAATATTGTGCTCCAAAACTCTGGTCAGTCCGAATTCGGAAGCACCGTGAATGTGGCGCAGCTGTCTGGATGTCAGCTGCGTAAGATCTCTACTAACCAGAAGGTCATGAGTTCGAGGGCTGCCTGGGTCGGGATGAGCTCTCAACCAATTTGTGTAGCTCGTTGTCGACCTTTGCAACCCAAAAGACAGTTGCATCTGTCAAGTAGGAAATTTAGGTACCACTTTGTGGGGAGGCTAAATTTAACTGATTTCTGGAATGTTATATTGCCTCTATGTCTGTCTATATATGTTGTATGTCAATGGCATTGAATGTTTGCCTGTATATGTGCATTGTGATCCGCCCTGAGTCCCCAGCGGGGTGAGAAGGGCGGAATACAAATGACATAAATAATAAAATAAATAGTTGTTATTATTATATTAATCAGAAGAAAAACAAAGAATTGCACACCAAAAAAGATCCAGTTGCAATGTAGAATTCATGCAGTTTGACACAACTTGAACTGCCAGGGCAGAATACTATGGAATTATGGGAGTTGTAGTTTCACAAGGTCTTTGATGGGAGGCCTCACGAAACTACAACCCTCATGATTCAATTGAATTGAACCATGGCAATGAAAGTAGGGTCAACCACAGTCTAAGGCAGGCCTGGGCAAACTTCAACCCTCCAGGTGTTTTGGACTACAACTCCCACAATTCCTAATTCCTATCGGCTGTTAGGAATTGTGGGAGTTGTAGTCCAAAACACCTGGAGGGCCGAAGTTTGCCCAGGCCTGGCCTAGTCTAAAGGCACTCTTCAGACTGCAGGACACACACAGAGAACATTGTTTTGTGCAGACACACGTGCAACAAGGAAGAGGGGCTTTCCTGCCCTCTCCTTCCATTGTCCACCCCCTGGGAAGCGTGTGTGGGAAAGAAGGCCTGCCTCGGAGTAGGGTTTTGTGAGGCTTTACCTGAAAGCAGGCCTCTGCGTAGTCGCGGCCCAACTCCAGGCCCTGGAGGCCCACTTCCCGCAGGCTCTTCGGCAGAGAGTTCTCGAGGACCCTGAGCGAGCCTTTCACCACTTGCACCGGCATAATGCCGGGACCCAAGGCTCTGAAGACAGGCCCAAGCAGCCTCACACGTGGCAGGCCGCACTTGAGGGGGGAACACACGCTCGAACGCGGCTGAACTAAACCGCTGAAGGTGGCGACCAATCAGAGCGCGCCTTCCCTGGAGTTCTCCGACGCGGAAGTGACCGCGCGGCTTCCCCTGCGCATGCGCCGGACACTCACTGAAGCTTACAGGTTTCCAGGAGACAGTACTGCTTGACAGCCCAATTTAAATGCTTACACATCTTCAGTATACATCTGAATCAGGCCTGGGCAAACTTTGGCCCTCTAGGGCTTTTGGATTTCAGCTCCCACAATCCCTAACAGCCTGGTCTCTTAGGAATTGTGGGAGCTGAAGTCCAAAACCCCTACAAGGCCAATCTAAATCTAAATGCTTGTGGGATTTCTTGTTTTGAACCAGTTTCCCCAAATCTGGATTTCCAGGTGCTTTTGGTCTTCAGCAAGTTTATTTATTACTTGCTGTGCCCTATTTAGGAGATGCGAGGAAGTCTGAGTATGTAAGGGTTGGAGTTGTTGTTAGTTATGGTGTTGTTGGGGTCATGGCTGTGTTGTTGTGGGTTGTTTTGGTGGGTGGGATGTTGGAGTCCTGGGGAGTTGTTGTGTGGTGTTGCTGGCGTTCTGCAGAGCTTGTGGATATACAATGTTTTTTGTCTTTCCGTCTGCTGTGTTGATGTAGAGGTTGATGCGTGTGTGGGTGAGGTACTTTGGAAGTGAGTGGAGGTACTTGAAATCCCATTATCCATGGTGTGTCCTCCTCTAATCTGCAGTCGGATGGAGTGTGGGTCATGGGGAGCATTGTGTGCCAAGTTTGGTCTTTATCGGTCTTGGTTCTTGGACACAGTGGTCTGTGGGGAATGATGGGTTTTGAAGTACTACAAATCCCATTATCCATGGAGGTACTTCAAGTCCCATAATCCATGGTCCACCCTCCTCCAAACTAGTAGAATGTAGCGTGGGTCATAGGGGCTCTGTGTGCCAAGGTAGGTTACTGTAAATTCAGGCCATACACAATGTCCCATGAGCTGAGGCCTAGTCAGGAACAGCAAGTTAATGAAGCCTTACTGTAAATTCAGGCCATACACAATGTCCAATGAGCTGAGGGCTAGTCGGGAGAATCAAATTAATGAAGCCTTACTGTCAATTCAGGCCATACACAATGTCCAATGAGCTGAGGGCTAGTCGGGAGAATCAAGTTAATGAAGCCTTACTGTCAATTCAGGCCATACACAATGTCCAATGAGCTGAGGGCTAGTCGGGAGAATCAAGTTAATGAAGCCTTACTGTCAATTCAGGCCATACACAATGTCCAATGAGCTGAGGGCTAGTCGGGAGAATCAAGTTAATGAAGCCTTACTGTCAATTCAGAGCGTAAACAGCATTCCATTAAGTGAGGCCTAGTCAGGGAAATTAAGTTAATGAAGCCTTACTGTCAATTTTGGGCGTGGTCTGTGATTTGTAGTGGTGTAAATTGGGTGTTTGTGTTTGTGCCTCAGCCCTTTGCCTTATCCTCCTTTGACAGTTTATTATGGGTCGGAATGTTCATGTTGGCTGGCCAGTACAGGAGTTATGCAAATCCGCCCTTATTGGCAGCCAATCATGTTGTCAGAATGTAGAGGCTGGGAGAGTCGTTGGCAGCCCCAGAGGATGCTGGGAAATGTAGGTTTTTTACTCGTTGTTTTGGGGGCCTTTTAGGTTTTGGGGGGGAGTTTCTTTGCTACAAACGTACCTTGTCTGAGGCCTATTTCTGTTGGCAAGTTTGGTGTCTCTGCGTTGTAAGGTTTCTCTGTTTGGGACGGTCTTTCCATGACGACTCTTCCTTTATATATATAGATTTGCAATACTTTTACCCCACCCTTCTCACCCCCGAAGGAGGACTCATGGCGGCAACAAGGCAACAATGTGATGCCTAATACAATATAAAAACCATAAAATAACATTTACAGCTGCATAAGATCTCTCTGACCAGTAGGTCATGAGTTCGAGGCCTGGTCGGGTCGAGGTGGGTGCTCGACCTATACGTGTAGCCTGCTGTCAACCTTTGAAGCCCGAAAGACAGTTGCATCTGTCAAGTAGGAGATAATAATAGTCAAATAGGAGATAATCAAGTAGGTTGCCAATTTTGGATGGCGAGGTGGTTAGCCCGTCACGCCTGGTTAAAAACCTGGGGGTCCAATTGGACCCTCTGCTGACGATGGAGGGTCAGGACTCCACCGTGTGCAGAGCAGTGTTTTTCCATCTGCGCCAGGCAAGGCGACTGGCGCCCTACCTTTCCGGTGGCGACCTGGCCACGGTAATTCAGGCCACTGTCATCTCAAGACTGGACTACTGTATCGCCCTCTACATTGGACTTCCTTTGTCGGTAATCCGGAAATTTAAGCTGGTGCAAAACGCTGCGGCTTGACTACTGGCTGGAGTGACACCATCGTGCCACATCACGCCAGTCCTACAGCGTTTGCACTGGCTCCCTATCGAGTACTGGATTGCCTTCAAAGTGTTGGTGTTAACCTTTAAGGCCTTGCATGGTCTGGGGCCAGTGTACCTGAAGAATCGTCTTTCCCCGCACATTCCCCAGAGACCACTACGGTCCATGGATCAAAACCTATTGGAGGTACCATTGGAGGGCCTGTAAGACCAATCATTTTCGACAGGCGTTTAATCTCTAAGACTGTAAATTCCACTCTGGTCCTAATCTGTTTTATTATGTTTTATTCATGCTGTGATTGTGTTGTTCGTTGTTGTAAACCACCCTGAGCCTTCTTGGGAAGGGTGGTATATAAATTGAAAATAATAAATAAAAATAAAGGTACCACATTACGTGGGGAGGCAAGTTCTGACTGAATTATGAGGCCATTAAAAGAACTCCAGGAATGCTGAGAAGGACCAACAAGGGACGCTGGGAACGCTGAGAGATGAGGAGTATGCTAGCTCCCCCTGGTGGCCAGAGTTTGTCTCTGTTCGTCTATATGTTGTGTATGTGGAAACGGCAGGGATTGTCTGCTAAGTATGTGTCTGAGTCCCCTTTGGGGTGAGAAGAGCGGAATATAAATAAAGTGTATTAATATATTATTATTATTAAAATAAAGTATATTTACAACATTTAAACAACATTACAGTATACTGTATAGTTAAGTTAAAAACAGTGTTCTGTCAACAAATCAGGTTAAAAACAAGAAGCCCTATTTCATCTGTCAATTTGCCAATCCTATACCAATCCACATGCTGCATTCTGATATTGTGCAAAGGACTGGTCCCATAAAGAGGATTTTACTTTTTTTCCTGAATGCTAGGAGGGATGGGGTTGATTGTATTTAGCTTGGTAGCGCATTCCACAGGCGGGGAGCCACAGCCGAGAAGGCCCTGTCTCTTGTCTCCACCAGCCACATTTTAGATGCTGTCGGGAGCAAGAGTAGGGCCTCCCCAGATTATCTTAAGTTACGAGGTGGGACGTAGAGGCAGATGCATTTGGACAAGTAAGCTGGGCCAGAACCGTATAGAGTTTTATAGGTCGAAACCAGCACTTTGAATTGAGCCCGGAAGCACAGAATTGAGCCCGGAAGTGGACAGGCAGCCAGTGAAGCTGACACAATAGGGGGTGGTATGCTCCCTGTATGTAACTCCTGTTAGGAACCTGGCTGCCGCCCGTTGGACTAGTTTTAATTTAAAGGCAGCCCCACGTAGAGTGTGTTGCAGTAATCTAATAAGTGGGTGGCTAAGAAAGCAACCCACTTATTTCTATCCCTCCCTATCTCCCCATGAGAACTCAGGGTGGTTCACAACATAAAAGGCAAATATTCAATGCCATAAAACACAACTAAAATGATTCAAAATAGCATATAATAATAATAATTTTTATTTGTATCCCGCCCTATCTCTCAAAGGGGTCTCAGAGTGGCTTCCAACATAATAATGAAAACATTTATTTATCTATTTATTTATTTTATTTCTAGCATTTATAGCCCCCAAAAGGGGGACTCAGGACGGCTTACATAGGCAGCAATTCGATGCCATCATATAAACAGTTAAAACAATAACTATCACACATAATCATTCATCATTAAAATGCAAAAATACATAAATTACATACGACATTCATTAAAACAGTATAAAACCTTAATCATCAATTTTTAAAAAAAAACCCTGAATCCTCGTATAAATCATCCTTATCAGTCCATTTTGTGCAAATGCTGCTTTATATCTATTGACCAAAGGCCTGGTCCCACAACCACGATTTTACTTTCTTCCTGAAAGCTAGGAGGGATGGGGTCGATCGTATCTCGCTTGGAAGCGCATTCCACAGGTGAGGGGCCACAGCCGAGAAGGCCCTGTCTCTCGTCCCCACCAGCCGCAGTTGAGTTCCTGGCGGAAGTGAGAGCAGGGCCTCCCTGGATGATCTTAAGTTACGAGGTGGGACATAGCGGCAGATGCGTTCGGACAAATAAGCTGGACCAGAACCGTATAGAGCTTTAAAGGTCAAAACCAGTACTTTGAATTAAGCCCGGAAATGGACAGGCAGCCAGTGGAGCTGACACAACAGCGCAGTATGTCGCTCCAGTTAGTAGCCTGGCTGCCGCCTGTTGAACCAGTTGAAATTTCCAAACTGTTTTCAAAGGCAGCCCCACGTAGAGTGCGTTGCAGTAATCTATTTGAGATGTGACAAGAGCGTGGACCACTCCAGAGGGGGTTCCAGGCTCAGCAATGAATCCAGGATCACTCCCAAGCTGGACTTCCAGGTGCTTTTGGACTTCAGTAAGTAAGCAAGCAACCCACTAAGTAAGTCAACCTTATTTCTATCCCTCCTTATCTCCCCCATGAGAACTCAGGGTGATTCACAACATAAAAATAGATATTGGTGCAGACTGAGTAGTTACTACACTAGTTGGGCTTTTTCAAATCCTGATTTAACAATTAATATTTCTTCCATGTTGGTTGAATCACCATGGGGAGAGATTGCTTCCATCATTCCCACTGTAGACCTATTCCCCTTTAGAATGTAAGAAGTTATTTGTCCTTAGCTCTAGATCACTGCCTCTTCAACTGTGGGTTCCAACTTCAGCTCAATGTTGGGGTTGCAAATAAAAATGGCAACAGTAAAACGTTTCTGACTGTTGCAGTGTACTCTGCAGTATTTGCAGTGGACTCTGTAGAAAATGCTTCAGCTGTACTCCATAAAAAGAAAAAATAGCCTGTTTAGCAAGCCTTGCAAATGCTGGTTTATCATCAGTAAATATTTGATTTTTATACCTATTTTATATACTTATGTACTCAGGGTTGCATAAAAAGTTCTCAGAAAGGTATCGCAAGAGGAAAAAGCTTAAGAAGCCCTGTTCTAAAGTACATCCAGCTAACTTACTAAATGGCTCCTTACTCCAACATGCCACTTTTAGTCCAGATCAGAAGAGGGCTTTCATGTCCATTCTGGGCCATGGATTTGCCCCCTCACCTGAAAAGTGGCCTAAAACCAGTTCTATTTTGGGGGAGGGGAGCAGTTTTATGAGCACACTAGGTTGGTGGGGATTTGGAAAGCACACGGGGTTCAGAAAATATGTATTTACACAACTTCATCTCCAGATACTATTGATCTTGCTTTGTTTTTAAAAGCAGGAGCACAGGATGGTTTGCTGCCTTTTTAATCAATAACCTTCACTTTCTGTGCTTGCTGCATGCGTGTGCTTTACTTAACAAAGAGGTAAAAAGTATCATTATGTGCAGAAGCTTTTTGTGTGATTTGTAGAGATCTTGATGGAACAAGTGTTACATCTTTTCATTTTCGTGTAGCAAAAAATCCCATAGGTGTTCATTTTCTAACATGACATTTCCTCATCATTATTTGTGAATATTCTTGGCATCCTCTGCCCATTCCAAACTCACTATTTTCACATTATCTATTTCTAGCCGCTAGAAATAAAGTAAGTCTTTCAGATGAAATAATATAGCAAAACAACTATGCATTATTATTGCCAAATGTGACATGAGCACAGTTGAACAAATGAGCATGGTACCAAAGATTTTTATAAAATAAATTAGGGTTGATTTTTTTTCCACCTCCAGAGACCAGTAAATAGATCTATGTCTGGAAACCTGTGACTATATCAGGTAGTTTAATTCAGCTGTCAAAAAGTGTTGTCTTAATTACTTTGTAAAGCAACTCATGTTTGTCAGATATGTTAAGGAAACTAAAAGTAGAACCTGAATCCTAGGCGAGAAGAAGGTTTCCTTGCACAAAAATTGTACTGGAACTTAGGACCCTTCCAGACAGGTCCAAATTGCGGGACCTGACTCTGTTTTACCTGACATGTCCAATTGAGGTAAAAATGAATTAATTCAGAGAAAACTGGGATATTCCAGTTTGCTCTGGATTAATTTGACACCTGGAAAGATCCGAACTTTAAGTGAAGGTCTGGATCTTTGCAGGTAAGGGCCCTGTGGGGATTGACTCCCGAGACTGCTTCCGCAGTCCAAGGGGTCACTTCTCACAGTGATCCTGGTTCTTCGGGCTCCGGGAGCCCAAAAGGAGTGGGGTCGTGCCCCAACATCCCCTCCCAGCCCCTTGTTTCTCTCAAAAAAAATTACATGAGGGGCCTGCCATCAATAGTGGGGAACAGGTTAATCACAAAAAGAAGGCAGACTGACAGCAGGAAGTGACGGTCCTGCTTCAGTGTTGGTTTGCCTCTCTCGTGTGATAAAGTCTAATATCTAACAGAGTGTTTCCAGTGATGGAGCTACATCCATTAGTGAAAACAGAATGGGGTGACCAACATACATTCCTAAAATCTATTCATAGGGTTGTGAAATATTCCAGAGATTATTTTGAGATGGAAAACAGGGGAAAGGAACCAAATTCTCTATTACTGGCTTTCAGGTGATGTTTGATTTAGGGTGAATGATTAAGTTATTTCAATAATAGAAACAAATGGATAAATATAGCAGTCGCCTTTGCATTGCACTTCATAGTTGATTGTAGTAATAGAAGAAGCAATCAAATGTTCTCTTTCATGCCCTGAAAGAACTGCTTAGCCTTCTCCCTGATGATCTGCCCCATGTCAAAGTAAATCCTGCATTTCATGAGCAAGGAGAAGGGGTGACTTAAGCACAAAGACAGAGGTGATTTATCATCCCATTCACAACACAACTAAACATTTAAGGAGCAGTTTTTCTTCTGATGTTTGTCTGCTTCATTTTCTTGGCTTTAACTCTAGCTGTAATTCCTTATAGGCAACGCCGCTTCTGAAAATAATTTGGAAACTTTACTTAGGGCAAAATGTGGTGACAAGAGATTTGACTGGTGCTGTTGACACAGATCGTATCTCACCAGGAACGGGCATTTTAGTCCCAATGGTCACATTTTGCTATGGAATCAACACAGAAACAGATCTGTAAAGTAAGCATTCTTCAACTAATGTCCCACCCACAAATATCAGCAACTTGCTATGTTGTTTATTCCCTATAAACAAAATGACTGGAACAAGCATTTGTCCCAACAGACTTATTTGTTTTTGCAAGAGGACTGCTTCTTTGTGCCAATGTGTGGCATTTCCAGGCAAAAAGTCTCATACAGAGAATTAGGAGTGTTGTGTTCTGTTGGTTAGACTATTATTTATTATTATTTACCACATTTATACCCCCGAGGGGGACTCAGGACGGCTTACAATAAGCCTCATTAAGAGGCTATTACACATAATACAATAATAAAATCACAGATAAAAACATCTCATAGTTAAAAACAATACATAATCAAACACCATACAAAGCCATCATTAAAACAGTAGACCAGTCTCATCGATTGTATTGTCATTCCAGAATTGTCCTTTTACCGTGCTGCCTTACATCTGTCCTAACGCCTGGTCCCAGAACGATGCCTTTAGTTTCTTCCGGAAAGCCAGGAGGGAGGTAATCGATCTTACCTCCGTTGGGAGCGTGTTTCATAGGCGGGGAGCCACCACCGAGAAGGCCATGTCTCTCGTCCCTGCCAGGCGCATTTGAGCTGTAGACGGGAGCGAGAGTAGGGCCTCCCCGGATGATCTTAGATTTCGGAGTGGGATGTAGGGGTGGATGCATTCGGACAAGTAAACTGGGCCAGAACCGTTTAGAGATTTAAAGGTCAAAACCAGCACTTTGAATTGGGCTCAGAGATGGACCGGCAGCCAGTGGAGCTGGCATAACTGGGGTGGTATGCTCCCTGTATGTCGCCCCAGTTAGTAATCTGGCTGCCGATCGTTGTACTAGCTGAAGTTTCCGAACCATCTTCAAAGGCAGCCCCACATAGAGCATGTTGCAGTAATCTATTCGGGATGTAACCAGAGCATGAACTACCATGGCCAAGTCAGACTTCCTGTATGTGGAGTATGTGGAGGAGGCTGACATATTTTCCTCTACACAAGAAGGCTGGAATTAATTTCAATTGGATCAGCAAAAAATCCACAATACAGTATAACCCACAAATGTGTGGGGGATATGTTGCAAGACCCCCATATATACCTGAAATTGACAATCGTGAACCCTATATTTTGACTATGCTTGGGCTAGAAACATATAGAATAGTAATGAAAGACTTAGAAAGGTCCACAAACCATGATTATCAGTCCACAGACAAATGGACCATATCTTATGTTATTCCATTTTTTCTGCTTTAGGTTATATAGATGGTAAAAAGTTGACTGTGCATCCAAAAACACTCCTTTGGACATGGGGTATTTCTATCTCCAAATACAGTGAAATTCTTAAGTGGACTTAGAAAATAAATCCAAACATCATACAATACATTAAAAAAAATCCTTGTAGAAAAGGTTAAAGGGACATTGTTTTCACTTTGGATCTCCATTAAAAATGCTGATGCTTACATCTTTTCATCCCATAGGGCAGGGCTGTCCAACTTCTACCGGACCTGTGGCCGGAATTCCAGTTACTGATGACCTGGGGGGCCGAAGGGTCTGCCTCTGCCCCCGGCTCCGCCCCCTCCCCGGCTCCACCCCTGCCCCGCCCCCAACTCCGCCCCCTCCCCGCCTTGGAGGTGTCTGTGGAGGACACCGGGGCTTTGACTTGGAGATAGAGATGAACACCAAAATCCCAGTCTCAAGGCCCAGTCCCTGCTTTGAACTGGATTATATTGCAGTGTGGACTCAGGGCCCTTCACACAGCCATATAACTCAGAATATCCAGGAAGGAAACCCCACAAAACCTGCTTTGAACTGGATTATATTGTAGTGTGGACTCAGGGCCCTTCACACAGCCATATAACGCAGAATATCCAGGCAGGAAACCCCACAAAACCTGCTTTGAACTGGATTATATTGCAGTGTGGACTCAGGGCCCTTCACACAGCCATATAACGCAGAATATCCAGGCAGGAAACCCCACAAAACCAGCTTTGAACTGGATTATATTGTAGTGTGGACTCAGGGCCCTTCACACAGCCATATAACGCAGAATATCCAGGCAGGAAACCCCACAAAACCTGCTTTGAACTGGATTATATTGCAATGTGGACTCAGGGCCCTTCCACACAGCCATATAGCCCAGAATACCTGCTTTGAACTGGATTATCGGAGTCCACACTCATATAATCTGGTTTAAAGCAAATAACATGGGATTTTATTCAGATGTGTGGAAAGGAAGTCAAATAAGAAGCCAGGGCCCTTCCACACAGGCCTATAACCCTGAATGATAAGGCATAATATTCATTCTGCCTCTGCTAATAATAATAATAATAACAACAACAACAGGTTCCTGGAGTAGGAGACCTCCAAGGGCCATCCAGGGCCATCCAGTCCAATCTCCTTCTGCCATAAGGGGAAAATACAATCAAAGCATTCCTCACAGATGACCATTCAGCCTCTGATGATGATGATGATGATGATGATAATAATAATTACAATGGGTTCCTAGAATAGGAGACCTCCAAGGGTCATCCAGTCCAATCTCCTTCTGCTACAAGGGGAAAATACAATCAAAGCATTCCTCACAGATGACCATTCAGCCTCTGATGATGATGATGATGATGATGATGATAATAATAATAATTACAATGGGTTCCTAGAATAGGAGACCTCCAAGAGCCATCCAGTCCAATCTCCTTCTGCTATAAGGAGAAAACACAATCAAAGCAATCCTCACAGATGGCCATTCAGCTTCTAATGATGATGATGATAATAATAATAATAATTACAATGGGTTCCTAGAATAGGAGACCTCCAAGGGCCATCCAGTCCTACCTCCTTCTGCTATAAGGGGAAAATACAATCAAAGCATTCCTCAGCCATGTTGAATCAAACCTAAACTCTCATGAGAGCAACAGAAAGTACTGAACCTTGAGTTTGGGAGTTGTAGTTCTCCTCTATCCAGAGAGCACTGTGGACTCAAATAATGATGGATCAGGACCAAACTTGGCAGGAATCTTCAGAAGAGGAGGAAGCCGGAAGGGAATGGATGAGCATCCCCGCGTGCTCCAAACTCGGCCCCGCCCCTTTTCACTCTGGCCACGCCCCTCTCGCTTGGTGCACTCTCTCCTTCCCTCTTTCTTTCAAGTGGTGGAAAAGGGAAGGAATGAAAGGGGAAAAGAGAGAGAGAAGGAGGGAGGGAGAGAGAGGGGGGAGGGAGGGAAGTAGGAGGAGGAGGAAGGGATGTTGCTCCCGCCCTCCCCCCGGCCGGAAAAAATAAATAAAAATATTCAGAAAAATATTCGGAAAAATTTGAAAATTTTATTTTAGTTTTTAAAAAAAAAATCTTTAAAAGCAGATATCTTGCAGGAGGGTAGGGGGGCGTGGGGAAGGGGTTGGGGGCCATATACGGCCCGCGGGCTGCCAGTTGGACAGCCCTGCCATAGGGCTTGGAACCAAAATCTGAAATTGCAAAGTGTAGAAACTATTTAAAAAACACATAAAAAGAGCCTGTTCTTCAAATGTAAATATTAGTCATTTTAAAAGTACAGCTGGATTTATTGGATCAAAATTCATTAAAATTGAGCTGCAATAGTTAACCTTTAGTATACTGAAAATATTTTGCTCAGCTAATATAGTTTGAAGCAATCTCTCCATGCTTATACCAGGGCTGTCCAACTGGCGGCCTGAGGGCCGTATACGCCCCCCAGCCCCTTCCCTACGGCCCCCTAAGCTTTTTAATAAAAAATAAAAATTGAAAAATAAAATAAATAATAATAATAAAAAATACCTACTTCCGGGTTCGGAGCAAGTATCGCGAGAATACGCAATCCACATGGGATTTCACTGTCAACGCGAGATCACGCCGGCGTTGACAGCGAAATCCCGTGTGGATTGCGTATTCTCGCGATACTCTTCGGCTACTCTACTACTGGATCGCTGAGGCCCACAGACACGATTAGGACCTTCTTCGACTCAGTCGGTCGTCGCCTCTCTCGTCGTCCAGGTACTCCTGGATCCTGCGCGTTTGAAAAAGGTAGGCCGAAGGAGGGGCCCCTCAGGGGCTCCTCATTTTCCTCCCCATCTCCCCTCATGTATTAAATATAAAATTAAATATATTTAAAGATGAAATAAGGGGAGATGGGATACATTAAAATATGGGGAGAGGGGAGGATGGAATTAAATATATTTAATATTAAATAAAAATAAGGGGAGAGGGGAGGATGGAATTAAATATATTTAATATTAAATAAAAATAAGGGAGAGGGGAGGATGGAATTAAATATATTTAATATTAAATAAAAATAAGGGGAGAGGGGAGGATGGAATTAAATATATTTAATATTAAATCAAAATAAGGGGAGAGGGGAGGATGGAATTAAATATATTTAATATTAAATAAAAATAAGGGGAGAGGGGAGGATGGAATTAAATATATTTAATATTAAATAAAAATAAGGGGAGAGGGGCGGATGGAATTAAATATATTTAATATTAAATAAAAATAAGGGGAGAGGGGAGGATGGAATTAAATATATTTAATATTAAATAAAAATAAGGGGAGAGGGGAGGATGGAATTAAATATATTTAATATTAAATTAAAATAAGGGGAGAGGGGAGAGGGCGCCAGGGGGAGAGGGCGGAGCCGGGGGCGGGGAGGGGGCGGAGCTGGGGGCGAGGGCAGACCCTATGGCCCCCCAGGTCATCAGTGACCGGAATTCAGGCCCCTGGGCCTGTAGAAGTTGGACAGCCCTGGCTTATACCATGTGCTGTGTTTTGAATTATCATTGGAATTGGGTAATAATGGTAGCTCTTTTAAGAGCACATGGGCATTAGAAGGCTCCAAAACTAAATCAACAGAGAGTTTAAGTCTTGACACATAAGCTGGACTGAGAAACAATGTTTTTGTGGTTATATCTAATGACAATGATATTTTTATTTTTAAAAAATACATTCCCATAGAAACTGCCCCAAATTTTGCTTAAAAGACATTTTGATGTGACCAGCTCTGATGGTATTCCATTCCTGATGGATGTGTTCACACCTAACACATCCCACTAATGATACCACTGTAAATAAGAAAGTGTGCTAAGTTAATGGAGAGAGATGAATTCATCTTCCCTTAATCACAGAGAGAATTGTTATGCAAGGCAAAAGCATAACGTACAGATGCTTCATTGAACCCAAACATCATAGATATGCACAACAATAGTAGATCAGGAAATGCTGCATCATTTGGAAGAACTCACTTTCAAGATAAGAATGTTTACTCATAATGCAAGTTTGAAAACCTTCTCTCCTTCCCATCTAATCACACTTGCAAGAAAAAAGAATATGCCAGAAGATGTGCTGTGTTTAGAACTGAGAGAGAATAATAAATCTTGGGGGGAGGGGGGATCTACCCATGTAATTCTCTTTTGTTTGCAATTCTAAAATAACAGTAGATGGTGCTGTTCATAAAGAAAGTGAAGTGTTTAAAAGCAATTTATGAGACTGAAAAATAGAGAAGAATCCCCATTACAGATAGCAGGTTTTCATTTTCATACAAAAATGCCCATTTGAACTTCTGGATGAAACACATATTGTTTACCGACAGTTGCAAGGCATATTATGTGTTAATATGTACATGACCAAAATGCACTGAAAAATGTTTATGATTTTAAAAATGTGCACATACCACACAGAATCATTTGAGAAACACTAATAAAATATGAATGTTAGACAATGTGTATATTTGTGGACAATATACTCCAAAACATTGTTTCTCAGAGGAGATAAAAAAATATTTATCATGTCAGAATCGAGTTGAGGGTACAGTTAAAATGCATTTAAAAACAGAAACAATGTCGTTGTTGTGTGTGTGTTTTTTTTAAAAAAAACCCTTGGCATTATGCTAAATGTCCTTTGACCACTTGGAGTGCCTCTGGTGTTGCTGTGAGAAGGTCCTCCACTGCACGTGTGGCAGGGCTCAAATTGCATTGTAGTAGGTGGTTTGTGGTTTGCTCTTCTGCACACAGGAGATAAAATAAAACTTCTGCAGTTTGATAAAGAATCAGCATGAAACATAAATGTCAGTTCATTATTGGCCAGTAATCTTCATTATTGTAAGTAACGAACCTTACCATTATCCCTATTACATTTTGTTCTGTGGCCAGGTTAATGTATATACACATTTATAATTTTGCTATCAATGTTGCAACGCAGTAGAATAAACTTCTGCCGTAATCCTTAAAATGTTATTGTAATAAATTCTGTTGATTTCAATAGAATTTGCTTCCCTATAATGTCTGCTTACTATGCAATTAAAGACATAATATTCCCTTTTAAATTTCTAAAATAGCTACATACGCCAGTGGGAACTTTTAACCTAACTTTGGATGCATTAACTCTGTAAAATTAAGGCAGCTTGACACTACTTTAACTGCTATGACTCAATGCTATGGAATCATGGGAACTATAGTTTTACAAGGTATTAGCCTTCGCTGCCAAAGACTGCTAATGCCTCAACAAATGACAACTCCCATCATTCCATAGCATTGAACTATGGTAGTAAAAGTGATGTCAAACTACATTAATTCTGCATTGTAGATGCACCCATTGTCAAGCAAGTCCATTCAGAACAGAGAGGCATGTAATAATAGAATTCAAAAGAACCTGAGGTGTTCCTGCAAGTAGCTCTGTAGATCTCAGGAAACTGTTTCTTGATTTAAGTCGTTGGCATGCTGGCTGAAATCCAAACAGAGGATGGGCCGGAGATGTCACTGCCTTGGTCCTTTCATTACTGCTACTTCCCGGTGGATATCAGATGGTGGTGTTAATACTGGCTAAACATTATAATTTCTCCAGTGGTATAGGCCGTAGACATCCTGTGATAATGCGGCATTTCTCATTAAGAGGCACATTCACTGTTTTAACATGGTGAGATATATTCCATAATGGACATTGGATCCCAGTTTTGCATCTTGGATAACAACATATTCGGGTGAATCCAGCCTTAATTATACTACGTTTATTATTATTATTATGGTTGAATTGACCCTAATAAGTTTTGAAAAATGGTGTAACACTGGGATCTAAATTTGATAGTATGTTTTACAGATATCACTTAGGAATACAGATTTCAGATGGATAAAATAAATATATTAGAATATATCAATATATTAGAAATTGAATATATAAATATATCACAATAAATGCAAATTTGCTCAAAACATAACATGAAGACTGTCAACTTCAGTCATTCACATTGTGTTGTTCTTTCTCAGAAGGAGCACGGTATCACTATGCTTACACCATCAATTGTAGATAAGTCTTTAGCTTCAGGAGTAAATCAAAAATTGACTTTTGTTAAGTACTCCCCAAGGCATCTGGAAGATAATCATGACCAAGTGATGTTTCTTTCTACCCTCAGAGTTGTTACTCACTCTTTGTAGCTTCTAGAGTATTCTGCTTCAGGAGAAACAAGTTTCTATTTTGCCACTGGACTGGCAGGTTGTCCTTTGTTTAGACTCAAATGGATTGGTTTCCACTGATTGAAATGCTATTAACATTCCGAGCACAGATTTAAAGAAGGTAGACCCAGGATCGTCTATTCCCAAATCCAAGAATCCTTCATTCAGGAGTTCAGTATTAAACTGTCACAAACAGAAGTTGTGTTGTTGACAGATTAAGAAACAGTATGTCCAAAAAGGAAAAATGGCAGGGAGTCAAATGAGGCCATCATTTACTCTAATGACAGAATTGAGACACTTTTGATAGTACAGTAGACCCTTAATGTCAGGACAGAACAAAATAATCAGATTTGAATGCTCCTCTGGAACATAGCAGGATTTTTAAAAAAGCTGTCAAAGAAGAAAAATGGGAGATTTCTTAAAAGAGGCTTTGATATAATTTTGTTGCATGTAGCTGGGCAATAGATACCATTGATGTCCCTGGGTATAAAACCTTACTAGTCAGTGAAGTATTAAAAGAAGTGCCAGTGCATTGGACCACATGTAGTTATGATGTTCTAAGGTGAATGCTTTTTGAAAGGTACTAATAAAGTGGTTGACCAAGCTATCCATCTGAGAGATACTTACTATTCTTCTCCATCTTTGATAGTGAAAAGCTTTTGCATAAAAATCTTACCTCTGTATTACTAAAACCTTCCAGGATGGAATCCGTAAAATTTTGGAAATCCTTGCAAAGTAATTCATTAAGGAGTTGGCTGGAAAGACGCCCAGTAGTTAGCATATATCTGCATGTGAGAAGCAGATGGGAAAAGGGAGTTGCATAAGTGCATCTGATGTTGATAACCTACATTTGAACTGCAGCTATTATTACTTCTTGGCAAAATGGCCATTAAATGAATACCTGTACTACATACTTATAATGATTAAATTGTAGCTTAATGATCCAGCAAAGTAGTCTAATAATACAGTAAACATTAAACCAAATGCTACATTTACAACAAGAATTTCGAGGAATTCTCTTGTATCTCCGCATCTATAAAGCTAGATTTGGAACTAGGAACCCATTGACCCTATAGATTTACAGTATTATTTCTCCACTCTAATTACCATTGTTCTGTCCAGTGGGGTTGGGAAGTGGTAGTTCAGCCAGAGAGCTCCATTGCCTCACCAAATTATAAACCCAAGGACTCTATAGGGTAGCACCATGGCAGTTAAAGTGGAATTATAGCACTTTAATTCTGTAGTGTCAATCAGAGCTCATGTACACAAGCCAAATGAGGCAGGCTGGGAGTGAATGGACTTTGTGACATCCACATGACACACACAAACACACACACACAATGTTGATTTGCCCAAATTCCTGGCAAAGCCACTTAAGGCAACCTTGTCCTCTTTTACCCAAAGTTAGAAGATTCCCCAAAGGTCCAGAGCTCATCCACACTTTGGGCATGTGTAAATAGATGGGGTGGTTCTAATTTGGAACTACACAGCACCAGATTAGTCACAGGGGAAGGGAGCTGTTTTCAGGAGCTCAGCGAAGGCAACCTAGGACCTCAGTGGGGGGAAAGTGGGGGGAAATGGAAGGACAGTCTTACCCGTTCCATCCTGTCTTTCCCCGTCTTCTGGGATGCCCAGCAAATCATGTCCTTTCAGTGTCAAGGTCAGTCTTTCCCCCACTTTCTGCCACTTTCTCCCATGTTACCCAATTCTTGAAGATGGCTGTAAGCCTCCATTTCCATGCACTGCAGAAATGGTCCCACCAAAAGTGCTCTATGTCATGTGGTGGCCTCTGTGAGACTCCCCTGGGATTCCATATCTGAAGCACATGTAAATAGAGCCCTAAATCCATGGGATGAAGTCTTTGGTCCCCTATTACCTTCACCTTTGTCCATAGAGGTGGTCTTCACATATCACTTGAAACTCTGTAATATGAACTCACATGATTTTTACACCTACTGTATTTCAGATAGGGGCGACTCAACCTGTACTTTCTTTTTAAACATTAGTGTCAATATAATATGTGATAGCTAGTAAGAGGTTGCAGTATGGAATCTTTTGGGAGCTGAACTCTTTTACTCAGTATCAATAGTTCCAAAGAACTTGAATATTTATTATGTCTTGTCCTACTTTTCTACAAGTTGGGAGTTAAATCAATTCATTTTCACTCAGTACTGGACTTCAGTTTCATGGTTTGTGACGATAATGTTGGAAATAGAGAGCCTAGAGTCAAATAAGTTATTATTCAACTGTGATTCCATTCTCAACAACTGTGAAACACAGAATTCTCAAGCAAACTCAGTGAAGGAAATGCCCTTTAAAATTTCATACTAGAACACAATTGCCTATTCCGTAATTAGGCTTTTTATTTTTATTTCAATAGAAAGAAATCTGATTCCTACGTGTGCAACTGAATACAATTGAGAAAGCAATGCAAATACTGGATGATGGTGATTTGCCTTAACACCTACTTTTTTCTGTAGATTTGACACAGAGAGATTCATGATGATCTCAACAACAATTATTTTTGCAGGAAGGACATTTATAGCAGGGTTTCTTAAACCTTTTCCACTCATAACCCCTTTCCACTTGAAAAAGGTTTATGTGGACCTGGTATAAAAATAGGTATAAAAATCAAACATTTGTGATAATAAATCAGCATTTGCAAAGCAAGTTAAAAGACCGATTTTCCTTTTTGTGGAGTACAACTGAAGTATTTTCTGTAGCGTGCACTGCAAACTCTTCAAGTTGTTGCTAACAGATTGGTTATAAATGGGTGGCATTCAGATAGCAATAGTTCATCACTTCAGTAGCCAAAGTGAAATCTAGGTATTGGTGACTGACAACTCCCACATTAGTGGTGCAGTTAACCCACTCTGAGTTCTAGTCCCAACTTTAAAGCAACCTACCTAAAGTGCTGAGTCTGTTTTGGGTATATGATTGAGCACCCTGGATATCATCCTTAATGCTGGGATTAAATTCTGAAGCACATTCACCCTTCCCCTGACATGAAAGTCCTTGGGAAGTCTGGCTTGGGAAGTCTGACTTGGGAAGTCTAACTTGATCACGATGGTCCACACTCTGGTTACATCCTGTATAGACTACTGCAACGCTCTCTATGTGGGGTTGCTTCTGGAGACTGCTCAGAAACTGCAATTAGTCCAACGCTCGGCAGCCAAGTTACTAACGGGAGCAGGATACAGGGAGCGCACAACTCCCTTTTTTGCACCAGCTCTACTGGCTGCCATTTAGTTTCTGAGCAAAATTCAAAGTGCTGGTTTTACCCTACAAAACCCTATATGGTTCTGGCCCAGTTTACCTGTTCGAATGGATTCTCCCCTATGAACCATCAAGGACGCTAAGATCCTCCGTAGAAGCCCTTCTCTCAGACACACTGCACAAGCGTGTCTGGTGGGAACGGGAGACAGGGCAACCATGGAGAAGGCCCTGTCTCCCGTTCCCACCAGACACACTTGTGCAGTGTGTCTGAGAGAAGGGCTTCTATGGAGGATCTTGGCTATGGAACTCTCTCCCAAGTGAAGTTAGATCTGCTCCCTCCCTCTTGTCCTTCAGGAGGCTAGTGAAGACCTGGCTATGGAACAAAGCTTTTCCAGAAGAAGGCTGAGATGGATTATTGACCAAAGCGAATGAACACATTCATAGACTGCGCAGAACTTGTTTTTAGTCGGCGATTGGCTTTTATGTATTTTATTCTGTTATATTTTAATCTTGTATTGCTTTTAGATGTTTTTAATTTTTATGTAGCATTGAATCTTTGCTGTGAGCCGGTCTGAGTCCCTCTGTAGAGGTGAGAAGATCGGGATACAAAAGTTTTAAATAAATAAATGAATGAATGAATAATCACTCATGGGGCTAACAGACTATTACTATGGTTTTAACACTACTTATAACCTATTCAAATTTTGGCATAATGAGCAATGTTTACCCATCATTCCTGACACTACCCAGTGTTTATTTCTCTGATAATTTCGGATCATTTTCTGAAACTTCAACTTTTATATTTTACATTCTTGGCCGTCTCCCTGAAGAATCCCTCTAATCCATTCCCACTTTTTTTGCTGCTCTCCTATTAAAAAGTTCCTGGCTGCCTGCCTTCCAATTCTTTTTAAAAAGCAAAACAAAACTATAGCAGCACATACAAGGGTAGCTCAAATTAGAGTCCATCGAAGTCTCCCAGAAGCACTCATAGTCTTATTAAACTTACAGAGTGGTATTGGTTTTGTGTGAAATAGATTCCCTGAGCCATTCATGGGTAAATCTTGATTTGAAACTTGGTTACAATGTTATTAGTTTAAAATTCTTAAATAACACTGTTTTTTAATACAGCACCTACCATTACATTAGTACAAGAGCAAAAGTAAGAAATGATTTTGGTATTGCACATAACACATCATAGCGAGAGCAAGGTAAGAGGGAAGGCTAAATTTCTATATCCATTCCAATTTTCTCCCATTATGAAAAGGTGAACATCAAATTGCCTAAATTGGATATCATCCATTGCTCATTTGTTTCAGCACACTTCACATAAGCCAAAGGAAAAGGGGAAATGATTGCAGGGCAAGTATTTAATCATTTCTAGATGTTTTCCAAATATGTGTTCATACATAAAGGGTCCCCATAAATATGCTGCATGCATAATTAATAAATAACAATTTTGTCAATTATAGATGCTTCTAAACCACCAGACTCAATGTTGTGTGTCCTCTTTATTGTAAACAGCAGGAAAAGAAATTAAAGTTTGTCTGTTTGCAAAGCTGCAGTTGGGTTTTCAATTGGTGCACTGAATCATAAGCAAGAAATCAATGAAATGTAGATATTTTCTATATTTCTCCTCTTTGCCCTGAAGAAGAAATTCAGAGTCACAGAAGATTCCTATACTTCTGTAGTAAAAAACAGTTTTCAAGAGTTAACCAGTGCTGGCAAAAACACTTTGCTGCATTTGTAAAAAGAGTAGAAAGGCAAAGGACTTTATTGCATGATGGAGGCAAACTGATAGCATCCTACTCTTCTCCCACTCAATCCCTTCCACCTTTTGTTTTCTAATTTATAATAATATTTAGCTTGTTAAAATAAAAATATTGCTGGGACTGCAAAGTTGCTTTTGAAACATTATTTAAAAATACAGAGCAGTGGAAGTGCAGAAAGGTGGGGGTGTGCGCATATGTTGGAAGTATGACCACGAATCAGCAAATCAGCACTAATGCATGAATGGAGAGAGAGGGTCTGATAGCATGAGTGCTCATGCTAATATTAGCCACTATCGGTGGCTGTGCAACTGCTGTGGAATAGCGGTTTCGTATGATAAAGTCCTTCATCCACTCAAACCAGTGAGATTGAAAGCTGAATCTTAATTCAGCACTTGTGATGGGAAAGCATCTTCCCCCATACCTGAGGAGAGCAAGGCTACCTTAGGACAAGTGGGGACTCCAACTGGGAAGCGCAGTCCTTTTCATAACACCCACTGGCTGCCACGGAGGTCAGTTTTGTGTTCTGACAAGAACTGGTCCTAGGTTGAATTCTAATTCTTCCTCTATCTTGAGGATGGCTTGAAGGAACAAGTGAGTTTTCTGGTGACATCTGATGTAAAATATTGTTTTTGAAGTGGTTTTTTATCGTTGTGATTTGTTCTTGCTGCAGGCATTTAGGGAAAGTTTTAGAAGACACAGCAGCAGTCTGACATGTGAAAGTGTCTTGCTTGTGGCTACCCATTGTGTGTCATAGCCAAATGAAATTTGAAGGTGCCCTTTCTCTTCCAAACAATTATTTTTATGGACTGATGAATATCAATTTCCCTGCAGAAATGTAATGTCTAGTAAATATTGGATGTGAGTAAAACATACATTTTAACCTATCAGAATGTAGCATCCCTTCTCAGAATATTCAATTATCCAGTATCCTTTTAGAAAACATGTCACACGTTCTCCATGATCCCCAATTAAAGCTTGGGATCTTCCCAGTTTACAAAAGCTAATTTCAAGGTATGCTAACAATGTTAATGCGATAATTAATGTTTTTATTGATGTTTTTATAATATTTTGTATTAACTGTTTTTATTGATTGTATTTGTATAGCATCATTGATGCATTGTGAAGCTGCCCTGAGTTCCCCTGTGGGAGAAAAGCAGGATAGAAATAAAGTAAGTAAGTAAATAAATAAAATATGTGCACAGCTTATGTGACGCAGCTCCACCCAACCAGCTCTCAGCGGCCACCATCCAAGCAAAGTCAAGTATCTCCAAGTCCCATTTAATTAAGTGGCGGAATATTGAATATGTACTTCAAATCATTCTCCGGAAATCAGTCGGAGTTGAGTGTGCTTCATTTGGGTTGGATCATGGCAAATACTTTTGAGATGCTAAAGCAGGAGGCATCTTTCCACTGAGTTCATTGAATATGGGATCAAGTCCTTTAGGAAGGTTAGGAAACATTAATTTAAAAACTCAAAATGTTTTTTCTGTTGTACACTAAAGCAGCATCAATGTCTTCGTTTAAAATGAGATATCTCCTTTGCTAAATTAATACACTTGCTAATTATCCTCCAGTTGCTGCTCTGTACTTGCCTAATTACTTTAGCTGTGTCATCCTATTGTCAAACTTGCAAATGATTCAATTAATCTTATCTTGTCCTCCCAATAGCCCTCTGCTAAAATGAACAATCGTCTGGTATTTGTTTGCATCTATCTTTGAGTATAATAACTACTCTGCATTCTGTTGTAATATTCTCTTACTGTGAAGATATTTCTGTATAGCTCTTTGTACTAAAACTTCAGCTGTTTCAACAGTGATGGGAATTTCACTGATGAAGCCAAACACAAATGAAAGACCAATTGCCATCCCATTTTGGATCCTTTCCCATTGAGCAAATGTATAATGCATATCGTCAGATTAAAATAACAAAAAGAAGGAAACAGTTTAGAAATAGGGGATTGTGTCTTTCTTTCAGATTCAAGAGTAAATGTAGCACTAAATGGTATGCATAGTTCACTCTTGCTATCTGCTGGGGTTTGGCTCAGGTACCATTATATACAATGGATATTCAAGCACCATTATATACAATAACAAAGTCAAATGTATCCCTTACATAAAATGACAAATCTAAGTTTGTTTGTTTTTATTTTTTAAAAAATTCAAGCTATGGATGGTTGAATCAGTGGATATGGAAGGCTAATTAAAATAGAAATGGTATTATGGAACGTATTATGGAAATTTAGAATCCCTATATAGAGCAACATTGCATTTGGTGTTATAAAAGATACTTATGGCAGATGTTGTAACTCAGATGCCAATTAGAGCCAAGCCCAGATGTAAAAGGGGTAACAAAAGGTTTATTTTACAAGGAATGGGAATGGGACTAACAAAAATCTAGCCAAACTGGCAAAACCCCACAAAAACCCAGGGGAAGCCCAAAAAAACCACTGCAGGAGAAGCCAAAACAAACTCAGGGATGTCCTCTGCGAAGTCCTTTGTGGGATGATCCAAAAAGTGAAGTCTGTAACCGGTCCGAAGTGAAGGGCAGGAGAATGATGGAAGAAAACGAGGAGACCGTTCAAGGTCCAACAGGAGCACACATCGTAATCCCCATAAATCACATCGTAATCCCCATAAATCACATTGTCAACCTCCATTGTAATACAATACCAGTCTTGCAGCTTGAAACTCACAGAAGATCCAGTGGAGTCAAACCCCACCACTAGGAACATACAGCTGTAGCTGGATAAAAAGCAGAACACTGAAACCCCAAAACCCCCACCTTTCCCAAACTGCAGCCAGAGCAGCAGTGGCATTCCAGCCCCAAAAGGTGGCAGAGTAAAAAACCTTAACTCATAAGTAGTCAGGAACACAATACCAGGTAACAGGATGCCAAGGTAACAGGATGCCAAGGTAACAGGACGCCAGACACAACTCCTTGCCTGCCGCAAGGAGTCATTTCCCAAGCCCACAATTTATAACCCTAAAGATCAGGCTCGTCTGAGTCACACCCTTCCAGATCAGGTGAAGCAGCTGCATTCCTCTCAGCAGCTGACACCCTTTCAGCATCCATCCAGGTCTGCCAGCGTTTCTCAAAACTTAGTGTTTCCCAGTCATTCCCAGAAGTTTCAGAGGGCCAATCTTTGTCACTGTCAAACCCCATAAACATGTCACTACTGGAGTCAGCATTACATACATCCTGAACTTCTTTTACCAAAGTCCAATCTAGCTCAGTATCACTCTCTTCTGACTCCAGTTCCACATTTCCAGGAAAACCCTCAAATGACCCTGAATCTGTAGGAGCTGTAAGTACCTGCCGAATTCTTTTTCTCTGCTCTAACTCATCAGTGCTGGAATTGCTTGCATTCCCTTTTCTGCTTACTCCAGCATCTGAAATCTCATCAGCCCCTCCCAACTGCATGCTGCTCCCAGCTGGTGATAACTCAGCCTCTTCTACAGCTTTGCTATCAGGCGACGCCGAGACCTGACTTACAACAGCAGATCTATACAATGAATGTCAACATTTATTAGACTAATACAAAAAAAAAAGACAATTCTGTGCAAGCTCTTGAAATATACTTGGCATTTGTCAATTGCAAATTTTATGAATTAGTAAAATGTTATTAAAAGTAGAACTGTAATATAATAGCATCTAAAAGGAGTAGACTAATTAGAGATTTAAAAAACCATCAGATAATGTGAGGTTTGTAGATTAGTGTTTTTGTTGGTTAGTTTTGTTTTGGAGATGTATGTACATTTGTGTGTTTTATCTTTGTGTTTATGCTTTGTAGGTTTTTAGCTATAGTATACTATCAATATTGGTTAGTAGAGGTGTGCCCAGTTCCCGTTTCTCCCATTTCATCCGTTCATTTCATTTTGGGTGAGAGTACCCAAAATTTCGGGTGAGAGCACCTCTGCTGAAACCAAAATAATCTCGAAAGGAAAAAAATTGGGAGTGGGTACTGTTTCCTTGCCTGATTTTGGGCCACATGGTGCTCCTCACATGGCATGCAGAGAATTGCCCTCCTCCTCGCCTGCTGCCTGCCTCTCCTCTCACTCTGCCACTCATCTCCTCTGCAAACCAAGGGTAAAGCATCACAGGAGAAATGGTATCTTAAGCCTTGGCTTTAAACCCAGTTTTCTTCTGCAGATCGAGGGGAAAGCATCAGAGAAATAGTATCTTCAGCCCTGTCTTTAAACCCAGTTCTCTTCTGCAGGCCGAGAGGAAAGCATCAGAGAAATAGTGGTATCTTAAGCCCTGTCTTTAAACCCAGTTCTCTTCTGTAGGCCATGGGGACAGAGGAGAAAGCATCACAGGAGGAGTGGTATCTTAAGCCTTTGCTTTTAACCCAGTTTTCTTCTGCAGACCGAGGGGAACGCATCAGAGAAATAGTATCTTCAGCCCTGTCTTTAAACCTAGTTCTCTTCTGCAGGCCAAGAGGAAAGCATCAGAGAAATAGTGGTATCTTAAGCCCTATCTTTAAACCCAGTTCTCTTCTGTAGCCCAAAGAGAAAGCATTAGAGAAATAGTGGTATCTTAAACCTTGTCTTTAAACCCAGTTCTCTTCTGCAGACCGAGGAGAAAGCATCACAGGAGGAGTAACTCTTATGCTTTCAATCCAGGTCGTAATGAAGGATTTAAGGACAAATCATCCAATTGCCAAAAATGATGGAAAGGGGAGGGGAATTCCCCCCCCCCCACCACCACTGCCATCAGTTAAAGAAAAAGTGAAATAGTGGGGCAGGGCGCTGGGCTGTGTGGAGCATTTTTGGTATTTGGCCCTACCCTGCCTCCCTCCTGCTGCTGCTCCTGGAGAAGTTAGAGGGCAGAGCCAGCGGAGGAAAGAGGGGATGTTTTGAAGGAGACTATTTATAGAAAGAAAAAAACATCCCTAAAAATCAGGTGAAGACCCAAGCGTTATAAAACTTGGTGGGCTAAAGAGTGGTAGATGTGGCAATTTTCACCCCTATATCCCCAAAACAGAGGCCAATGGGTTGAAAATGTTCATTTTTTTTAATGTGGAACAAAAACACCCAATCAGTAAGGCTCTCATTTTTGGGAGGCACTCAAAAACAAAAACGGGGGGCTTACGAATGAAACAAACAGAAACGGATAGCGATTCTATACAAATGCACAAGACCAGTGGTTAGAATTCAGTATCAGTAGTAGAATTAGTATCAGTAGTGGTTAGAATTTTGAAAATAACCCCTAAATTTGTAATCTGTGTAAACATGTTTTCTTTTTTGTCTTTGAGGGAAAAAACTTTAAAATGAAACCTGCTTCTTCAGCAGACAATATCTGTAAGAAAGCATGCAGTGGAAAGGGATGGTTGTGGTTACAATCATATCATCTGCATGTGTTTTGTGATGCTGTGTAGGAAGAGTTTGCAGACGATCAGACCCACCTGCAAATGGCAATAACCTCACTGCAAAATGGAAAGACAAAGAAGAGGACGAGGAAAGGAGGAGACAGGAATGAAATTTAGTTTTCCATTTGAAATATACCTACACACATTGAAATCCTTTTTCTAGCCACTGTAGAGCTCACAGGCTTCTTTGAAGAAAGAGATCAGCATGTCTCTATTGCGGCTGGAGGTAAATTTAGATATTGGATCAGACAAGGCAAGGCATACTGATAGGAACCAAACTGAGCAGATTTATCTTCGGTTGCAGGGAATAACCCTCCCAGAAAATCAAATTCCACTTCCAAGTACGTATGAACCCCACAGTCTCCAATGTAGGATCATACTGCTGAATATCAAACTTGACAGAGAATAAGCTTTTTCAAAGAACTGTGTGCCTTTTTGTTGGCATAATAAAGGAATTTCTAGAATAGTGACTTATAGCTTACACTATAAGGCTATTTGGCAACTACATGTAGATATTAAAGTGTTTTAAATTTTATCTTTGAGAATTATGAGCAAATGTATGATATGCATATGAAGAATAGCATATTTTTCAGTTGGTGGTTATGTAAAGATCTTATAACACAAATTTTGTTATTGTTCTACAGTATGTGAAATAATGTGGAGCCTAAGAAGATCTTCATATTTTATTTGCAGCTAAGTTTCTTTTCAGATGTCATATTCACAGTGGTGTTAGGTCTAAAGTGGAAAGACAGAATAACAACAACAACAACAACAATAACAATAACAACACTTTATTTATATTCCGCCCTTCTCACCCCAAAGGGGACTCAGGGCAGATCACAAGTACACATACATGGCAAACATTCAATGCCATTTGTATAGATATACACAGACAGAACAGAAGGAGGTTTCTGTGTCATGCCACAGGGGGTACTGTTGCTCCATCCTCTATGATGAAGAGCTGTCAGGACTTCCTCATTCCAGCATTTTCTGATCTTCTTTTTCTTAATGACATTGTAAAACACCTCCCTCGCTTTTTTAGCGGTACCTAAGTTCTCTAATTATAGCTAAAGCTTCTTTTCAAACTGCATAGGGCAGGGCTGATGATTGGCTTTTCGAACTGCTTTCAAGATGGCGACTGCTGTGGAGTTCCCTCTGGGTGAGCTCTGGCATGGCCTCTTTGACTCTTTGGATTTATCAGGTCAATCCCCCCACCCCCGCCCCCAGGAAGAGGCGGCGGTCGATTGCCAGATCCAGAGGGGGACGTTTGATAGCCCGCAGATGCCGGAGAATGCAATCTGGCTTGGGAAAAAATCAGAATTGCCACCGGAGCTACGGGGGAAGGCGCCCGGGACGCCGAGAAATGGCTGGGTCATCTGGCCGATAATGGCCTCAAGTGCGCGCTTCCTAAGAAGGTTTGGTGCAAGATCGCTGAGTAAGAGCCTGCCCTCGCCGGCCCCGACGACCCCCAGGAAGGCAAGGCAACCGGTCGGGCCGGGGTCCCAGTCCTTTGAGATGTGTGGCCCTCCACGGAGCAGCTCCTCACGGAGGCCGTCACGAGGAGGCCATGACTCCTTCGCTGGCCAACCGGATCTTCACGCTGGCCATTCTGATCTCTATGCTTACACAGAACTGTTGACCGAATACACCAAGCTCATGGACCATGTCCGAGAATTTGGAAGCAGATTCGGTGGCCTATTAGAGTCATTAGGGATCCGCATGGCCCAGTTTCCTATCCTGGGCCTGGAGCCAGATGGCTTGGATGACCCTCGTCCTTCCCCAGCCAACCAAGAGTTTGCATGGGATCAGTCGTGGGACTTCCCTGCCAGCACTCTGGAGGTGGATCGAGAGCTACTGACCCCAGAAACCGAAGATCAGACAGTGAGCCCCCAGGGATCCACCCCGATCTCCGGGGGTGTTCTAGCCGCTATGGAGGACGATGCCCCCATGATGACATCGAACGTGGATGAACGGGACGACCCCCAGCTCATCCGCCCACCCCCCACTGAGGCCCCAGCTGGAGGCCCTGAGGACTTACTGCCAACTCTCGGAGGTCCGCCGGCGTTGGGAGGCGAGCTGACCACTGAGTTCGACGTTGACGCCGTCCTGGGCCCCCCTCGAGATGCTCCCGGATGTCACCGCCGAGTTGGGAGAAACTGGGGGAGCATCCTGGAGGAGGTGAGGCCCAACATGGCGGGCGTCCTTGACGACGCCCAGCCACCCCATGTGCCAGGACCCAGGGAGGAGGTGAGACCCGGAAGCAGTGGTCTGCTGGATGCCCCGGAAGTCCCGCCCCCGGAGGACCTCTCCCTAGATGACACCCAATCACCTCAGGTGCCGGGACCTGGGGAAGAGGAGGCAGCATCCGGCTGCAGCAGCCCACCGGAAGCCCCGGAGGCCCCGCCCTCGGAGGACTCTGCTCCCACCAGCAACTTGGTCAGGGGAGAAACGAGGCCACCGGAGGAGGAGGAGACGCCGCCGGAAACGAAGGGAAGGTGAATTCCCATCCCCGAACCATGGACCCGAGAGCAGGCCCATCCCCTGCTGGAGAGTCCCAAGGAACCGGAATGTCAGAACTAGAGTCTCTGCTGGCCCCTCGGCAGGTGGTCATACAGCAACGAGGACGACAAGGCCTTGGAGGTTGTTCTCCTCTAGGACATTCTGGAGTTCCTGCTACAGACAGTTGCAGCTCCAAAGGCCCCCTCAGACCCCAGTGAAAGCCAATGAGGACTCCCAAGGACGGACTCCCAAGGGAGAGATGTCGGTTCCTGTCCCCCGTCTGCGCTCCTGTGCCAACGATCCTGCTGGGTCCACCCCGCCTACCTTCTTTTGATGGCGGGGTAGTGCCTCAGTAGGTATCGTTGCTGACCTCTTCTCCCTCCCCCTTCCCTTGCCCTAACCTCGTGTTCTTTCCATGTCTATTGTATTTTGTGTTGTTGGTGTTGCCATTGGGCACCCAAACTATGTAAACCGCTTAGAGCCTGCGGGATGAAGCGGTATACAAGTGTGATGAAATAATAAATAATAATAAAAATAGGGCAGGGCTGATGGTTGGCTTTTCGAACTGCTTAGGGCAGGGCTGATGGTTGGCTGACCTCACTAACCTGGGGTTCGAACTTTCAACCTTTCGGTTGATAGATCTTTTAGCTGCTGCTGATTTAACAGCTGTGCTAAACCTGCAGCCCAACCAAAGTCCAACCAAAGTTAAGAATATGTAAAATACGTGAATTTCATCAGGATAAGTTTAAACATATCCTAAGCTAATTCCAGTCAGTCAAACCTCAAAAGTGTTTTGCTTGTGTCTGAAGTTGGGGAAATGGTGACATTTATTTTTAATTTATCCATATAGACTTTTTATGTCTATATACCTACACCAGACCTGGGCAATTACCGGCTCTCCGGGTGTTTTGGACTTCAAATCCCAGAAATCCTAACAGCTGATAAACTGGCTAGGATTTCTGGGAGTTGAAGTCCAAAACACCTGGAGGGCTGGTAATTGCCCAGGTCTGACCTACACGGTAGAATTAATGCAGTTTGACACCACTTTAACAGTCATGGCTTAGTGCTATGGAATCCTGGCAGTGGCAGTTTGGTGAACTAGCAGCACTATTTGTCAGAGAAGGTTAAAGATCTGGGAAAACTACAAATCCCATGATTCCATAGCACTGAGCCATGCCTATTAAAGTGGCGTCAGACTGCATTAATTCTACACTGTACATGCACCCATATAGGAAACATAAGATATTGTAGTGGATCTCTCTAATCCAGTGGTATTCAAAGTAGTGATTCATGGACCAATGTTTGTCTGATGACCTGCAGGGCCTCAGTAAGTATCTAGTAAAGAAAAAAAACCACAGTTGCAATGCAGGTCCGTGGTACATTAAGAAAATCAGTGCTAGTCCCACACCTCAAATAACATCGGAATTTCGGAAACGTTGTATAGGAGTAACCAAATTTAGAAGTTCAATAAAAACCAGTTCTACACCCATCTACAAGGTCTGATAGAAAAAACAAGCATAGTCTTCTTTATTATATGTAAAAGTAGCTTACAAACTATATGTGCTTAATGGACAAGAGGAAAAGGAAGAGAAAATGGTTGCAAGTTAGAGTGATGGAGTAAGAGAATAGATGTGGATCAACAATCGAATGAGAAGTTAGCAAGCATGCAAACAAGCATTAGGCTTGCAAACATTGCTAAATCTAAGAAGTAGGGGTGTCCTGACATATTTTATTAAAAACCAAGAGTTGCTAGTTATACCAGCAAAGCATCAGCAGCACAAGAATACTAATACTAGAACAGCCAGGAACATGTTCCCTGTCTGCCTCTCTTGTTTCCAAAAGGTTTATGTGGACTATCCCAGTATTAGGACAGATTAAGCTTCAAGTTGATACTAATGCTATCCTCAATGATGGACTTCCATGAGTAGAACAAGAGGACGTGGTGAGCTAATGTTAATGAGAGAACAGCCAGGAACATGTTCCTGGCTCTGCCTCTCTTGTTTCCAAAAGGTTTATGTGGACTATCCCAGTATTAGGACAGATTAAGCTTCAAGTTGATACTAATGCTATCCTCAATGATGGACTTCCATGAGTAGAACAAGAGGACGTGGTGATCAATCTTTCCTTTACAATGCAGCCTCCAAAATATTTCAGAAACCTGCTTATAAAGATGGTGAAATTATCCAGAGGTTGTTTCAATGTAGTTTTGAGACCCGGGGGATCACATTGTCACAACAGGAGCACAACAGACTAAATCAAAATAATAACAATAATAATAATACTTCTTTAATTGCAAATAAAAAGAACCAAAAGTGGAAAACAAAAAAGAAGAGGGAAATAAGGTGATATATTACATCAATATATAGCCCTAGCCCATGAAAAGATAGAATATAATCTTGATAACCATTATATATGAATATACATGGATTAAGACCGACCTTTTTTAGTACATTGTGTTAGCAGCTTTACAATTTACAGTTCTGTGCAGGGGTTTCCAGGAAAGACAGGTTTAATCTGCTGGCTCTCGGCAGCCTGTTTTTTCTGTACTTCTTTCATAACCACTGGCCAGCCATTCCCATTAATATTTGAAAAATGGAACGACATCTTTTATTAGATGTGTCCAGAGGAGGGTGACTAAAATGATCAAAGGTCTGGAAACTATGACCTATGTGGTGTGGCTTAAAGAGTTGTGTGTGTTTAGCCTGCAGAAAAGAAGATTGAAAAGAGACATGATAGCTATGTTTAAATATTTGAAAGGATGCCATAAGGAAGAGGGAACTGGCTTGTTTTCTGCTGCCATGAAGACTAGGATTTGGAGCAACTGGCTCAAATTACAGGAGAAGAAATTCTACTTAAACATTAGTAGCTATTCATCAATGAAACTTCAGAGTATGGTAGAGACTCATTCTTTGGAGGCTTTTAAACAGAGAACATCTGTTGAGGTGCTTTGATTATGCTTTTCCTGCATGGCGAGGGGTTGGACTGGATGGCCTGTGTGGACTGGATGGCCTGTGTGGTCTGTCTTTCTATGATTCTATCATATTCTTACAGCATTGAATTAATGATAGTTTCTCTCTCTCTCTTAAAATTCAAATATGGACTTGGTTTTTTGTCCATATTGATCTCCTCTGGCTTTTAAATGATGGAGTCATCTTTATTTGATCAGCACTGGGAATGGCTTTTCAGGTGCAGGGGCGGTCTAAGGTAATTTCCAATGGTAGGCGAACATTATTTTGGTGCCCCCCAACATTATTTTGCCCCCCAACATTATTTTGGGTCCCCCATAAAAATTTTAAGTGGTACCTTGCACGCGCTCCTTCCATTCCTCCCGCGCGCTGCCACTCCTTGCCCTGTGCTATTCGAAGGCCTCCGAAGGCCCGTCCTCGTGCTTTCTGGTTCCCCCTGCCAGCCCCACCCACGAGGCATTGCAGAGGGCAGGGAGCACTCTCCCATGCACTGTGCAATGCCCCATGGGAGGGGCCAGCAGCGGGCACCAGGAAGTGCTAGGAGAGGCCTTCAAAGGCCCCTCCTCACGCTTCCTGCTTCCCCTTGCCAGCCCCACCCATGGGGCGTTGCAGAGGGTGGGGAGCGCTTTCCCTTGCCCTGTGCAACGCCCCATGGGAGGGGCCGGCAGCGGGCACCAGGAAACGCTAGGGGAGGCCTTCGAAGTTCAGCTCTGGCGGTTCTGGGCATGCGCGAAAATGTTCGTGCATGCTCAGAAGCTGCTACTGGCAGCAGCAGGGAGTTTTGCTTCGGCGGCGCGAGCGGCGCCGATCCCTGCTGCTGCCTGCAGCAGTTTCTGAGCATGCGCGAACATTTTCGCGCATGCCCAGAACTGCCGGAGCTGAACTTCAGCTCCGGAGGATCTGGGCATGCGTGAAAATGTCAGCACATGCTCAGAAGCTGCTGCAGGCAGCAGGCCAGCAGCAGGGAGATTTGCTACGGCGGCGCGGCTGGCGTGGCGGCGCCCACCCAAGATGGCGCCCCACGCGGCCACATAGTTTGCTTACATGGACAGACCGCCCCTGTTCAGGTGTGAACCCAGAAGAGCACAGAGCGGACCCTATGCACCATGTGAGGCCCCTTGAAGCTGTATTTGTACTTGAACTGCTGGTGAGGAGCTACAGGAGCTGTAATGTTGACTTCTGTCTGGCTGGTGGCCTCTGTGAGGGGAGGCAAACGGCTGCTCAGACAGAGCAAGGTGACCAACACCAGACGCTCCCAGGTGCCAGTCCTCCTCCGCTTCTTCACCCAGAGCACTGTCATTTTACTCTTTAAAATAATATTTAGAAAATCCCAGTTGCCTGGGTGCACCAGCCATAAGGAGCAGCCTTTGTAATTCTCTTCCATGGTTTTGCCAAACAATGAACAAGATGCCGATCTTCAAGGTCCACTCTCACGAAATCTTTGCCTCCCATGGAAATATGTTGAAGTCCACCTCTATAACAGCAAAGGTATCTTCTGGGATACTGTACCAAGTTGTCACACCCCAGAGTCTCCAGGCTGCCCATTTGCCCAGGCCTACACAGGCCCATCCGGCCTAGGAAGTGGTTAAACCGTCAGTTTGATGCTCCCCAGGCCCCATCGGGGCCTCTCTGCATTCTCGTGTGAAAGTGGCACGGAATGAACAGATAACTATATCCAAGGTTACCAAAGCGAGACTCCGTTTTGGCCAGGCGCTGTAGAGGAGCCATAAACTACTCCTCCCTGAAACAGCTGTGCCCGGTAATTGGGGAACATTCCGGAGAACCTTAGGTAACAATAAACATATAGTTTCTCATCAATCATTGGGTCTGATGTTCAACGCACTGGGACTGGCCAAGGGACCCTATATCAGAGAACCCCGCACCATAGGGGGCATCTTGGATCAACTCATGCCAACGGAGCATGTTACTCTGAAGAGCCGGCCGCGAACGGCCTGACCTAAGCTACTCCCGCCCAATCCACCGGGCTGCCTTGGTCAATTGAACTTTGTGTGTGTCCTGCTCAAGCCCTGCTGCTGCTAAGACTTTATTGCTAAACTTCCTTGCTTCCCAAGCCGCCCGGTTGTGGAAACGGAGGTATTCTGTTTGGAGACTCTTCCTGTGCATCCAGCTTGGAATCCCCGCCGCAGGCCTTACTACCTGCTGTTCCTGATTGCTACTTTAAGGCATTGTATTGGCCTTCACACTTTCCTCTTTCCTGCACAATAAAACTGTGTTGTACCACAAAGCTGTGTGGTTTGTTCAGGGAGATCAAGTGTGCCCAAGCCCTAGAAGGTGACACAAGTGGGGCTTCTATGAAGCCCTGAAGCTCCGTGATAGTGACAAAACTCACTTCTTGGGGAAAGGTCTCTCAAAAGCAGTTAAGCAAATCAATAAAACAATTATACTTGTACTGGTTAACAAGAACATTAGTGCTGTGGAGCAAGGGAAAATTGACAAGCTGCTGCTGGAGATGGACAGGTCTGAGATGTTTTAAAACTGGTTTGAATTCACATTTATTTAAAGTAGACTGGAGTTAGCACATGGATTGGATAATATTCCATTTTTGGACCCCAAAGCCCCCTTTTAATTTAATAATATAGTTCACCCCTTTAAATTTGGCATCAAACAGCTAAATACATTTTCATCAACAGCAAAGTCAACATCATTGCAGTTCTAGTCAGTATCATACCCAACATCATATAAATTATGATCACATTGAATAATAGAATCATAAAATTTGATATGGAGCCCCCGGTGGTGCAGTGGGTTAAACCCTTGTGCCAGCAGGTCAGTGGTTTGAATCTGGGGAGAGTGGGTTGAGCTCCAGCTGTCAGCTCCAACTCTCCATGTGGGGACATGAGAGAAGCCTCCCAAAGGGATGGTAAAACATCAAACATTCCCAGGGTGTCATGGCAGACAGCTAATTATCTCAACACCAGAAGCAACTTGCAGTTTCTCAAGTCACTCCTGACACACAAACACACACACACAAAGAATTGGATATGGCCCTATGGCTTAATAGGTACAACCCCTACTTAGTGCAGGTTCTCCTGCTAGAGAATTCCCAGCAAGTTGCTGTCCAATCTCCTTATGAAGACATCCAGAGAAGGAGGCCCCTCCACTGCAGTTGGTTCCACTCAAAAATCACTATCACTGTGAAGTTCTTTCTGCTGTTTAATCAAAATCTACTCTCTTGTTACTTCAAACCGTTAGACCTAGTTCTACTTTCTGAGTCAGCAGAGAACATGCCTGCTCTCTTCTTTCTATGTCAGCCCTTGCAGCTTCATTGAACTGAACATGCCCATCTCCTTCAAACTCTCCTCGTATATTTGTTCTCCATATCTCTCATCATCCTCATGGCTCTTTTCTGAACTTGCTTCAAATACATTATTTATCAATTAAATACATTTACATTTTACTTTTATTTCTTGTTATATTATGAGCAATCTTGAGTCTCAGCTTTGGGGAAAAGTGGGGTATAAATAAAATGATAGAAAGTAGATAATTGCCTGTAATCTTTAATAGATTTTAAATAATTGGGGTGATTTTATCTTTTAAGCCTAATAAATTTCATTATTGCAATTAAATCTGAATTGGTCTGGGGCTGAATTAATATTTTACTACCGAGATATATTGAATTTAATGAACTGAATAATATTCAATGAAATAAAAAGAAATTGATTGTGTGAGTAGTAGAGCATTTGGCAGTACTGTAATTTGTTAACATTTGGAAACACAATGAAAGTTTAAAATGTTGAATGTGAGTATTTCTGTTGCTATTATATTTGCTTACATGATACATATTGGGGGAAAGGTTAAATGCTTTTAATCAATTGTCAAATTATTTTTAGATTTAAAAATTTTTTTTAAGGTATTTAGTCCACCTGAAAAACAGATATTGGCTCCAAAGCACCTTCCCAGTTCTGGAGAAAACCCATTAAAATCACTGAGATATGTACGAGTCACAAACTTACAGAATTTGCTTGGATCTAGTCCTAAATGTGAATCTAGTTCTACCTTGCTGGTATCTAGGTACGGAATGTAGCTCTTCTGTTGTTTAATAGATAACTGTGGATTTAACCCTAAGTGATTCGTGCATGTCCTTGGCATTTATCTTTTATTGTAGCAATTCTCATCACAATCTCATTTAGAGTTTGTGTATGCGTCAGTGCTACCAGTAAAAGCATCATTAACCTGTCAGGTGATCTTAGCAAACACTCTTACTTTTTTATTCCTTTGGCAGAGGAACAAAGACATTGTAGAGCAATGGGAAATTTGTTGTGGATGGTTCTAGGTTAAGTAAATTTATGCCCAGTTTTGACTTGTTGGTAGACAATATCCATTATTGAGTCCTTATTTCTTCTGGACCCTGATCTATAGAATGCAACCTCAACTTTGTGAATGATTTCAAGTGCCTTGAGAAGATTCAGCAGTTCAACCGAAGAAGCTAAAAGCATACTGAGATTACATTAGATGGAAAGGTTTAGGCTGAGGGTTAAAAAAATTAATGAATCACAGGGATCCCATTATGTTTTCTAATTTGTTCTATGTTATCTACACATGGAATGCAAGCAATATTGAATATAGTTTCCAGTGTCATTGTTTTCCTCTTTTGTGAGTTGGGGACATGTTATAGGAGAATGCTTTTAATTTTCACTATTGTGTATGCTTTTAATGGATCATCTAAATAGGAGCCCCTGATGATGCAGTGGATTAAAGCGCTCAGGTGCAGAACTTGCTGACCAAAAGGTCATAGGTTCAAATCCAGGGAGGGGCATGAGCTCCTACTGTTAGCCCCGGCTTTTGCCAACCTAGCAGTACAAAACATGCAAATGTGAGTAGATCAATAGGTACTGCTCTGGCGGGAAGGTAACAGTGCTCCAAGCAGTCATGCTAGCCACATGCCCTTGGATTTGTCTACGGACAACCCTGGCTCTTCAGCTTAGAAATTGAGATGAGCACCAACCCCCAGAGTCGGACACGACTGGACTTAATGTCAGGGGAAAACCTTTATTTTTACCTAAATAGGCACAAGAATCTCTCCAAGTTTTTAAGATCTCCAGATTTTTTCTTCAGTCAGATGTTTCATCAAGCTGATAAAGATGTGTATTTGTGTGTGTGTGTGTGGGGGGGGGGGGGTGAAGATGACTGGCTCCTAGAGTAATTTTATTTGCATGTTGTAGATAGACAATGCCTCTGAAAACCTCTTTGTTTTGTATGAATTCACCGAAACTGTTTTAGTATCTGTAGAGTGTATGTGTGTAGAGTGTATTGGTGCTGTGGGTGTAGCATACCATGAGTTCAGTATGGCCTTTGACAATGATATTCTTGCAAACAAGCTAAGAAAATGTGGGCTAAACATTGCTAGTGTAGTCGAGCCCAGAAACTCCCCGTCGCAAAACTAGGAACCTTCATTAGTTTCCTGCAGCAGGCCGTTCCTAGAGTGAACAGTCCCAAATTCCCCCACACATGCCTGTTCCCGGACACAACACCTTCCCTCCCGGCCCAAAGCCTTAGGCAATCCTTTCCCCCAGAAAACCTTTTGACACGCCCGACATTTTGTATTTTTGTTGGATTTTTATTATTTTTTTCTCCTCCTTTCTGACTTGCGGGCGTCTCAAATACACGGGAAGAACACCCCCCCCCCCCCGGAGGAACCGTGGTGGCTCAACAGGCAAGGTTGGAGCCGCGGGAACCGGGGGTCCCTGGTTCGAGACCCCGCAAGGGAGGAAGGAAAATTTTTCCCCTCCCCCCCCCCAACTGGGGGTGCCCAGGCCTGGCAATCTGACAGCTCTGGGCCACTCCGTTGGCAAGGGATTCCTGTATTTTTTCCACATGTTTTCATAAGGACATTCAGGGCATATAGGAGCTCGGCTGAGCTATTTTGAAATAATAAAATGAATTTGGCCTAGAGGGCTGGAGGCCCCGTCTGTGTCTCTGGACTGACAGCTGCAAACCGAAGGCACCGGGTTCCAGGACCGCACCAGAAAGGATTCATTTTTGCACACATGTACTCCTGTTTGTCACCGCCATTTTAGCTATAGGAATGTTACCCTACAAGTCTTTCCCTTGATCCCATGTAGACCTTCCCCCTCCCCTTCCACTAGAATAGGTGAAAAGTTTCTTTTGAAATTATGTTTTACTTTTGTTTGCCAAGAGGATATGTACCGCATATACCCTGAGTCATCTCACACCTTTATCTCACCACCATAACTCATGTTTGCATGGATCAATAGCCATTTGGTCAGGCCCTTGTGATGAAGATTAGGTTCTTTTCCTGTCTTTACACCTGACTAATCCCAAGGCTGTCTAGATCTCTGAGTTTCGTCTACCTAGACCAGCCCTTGGGTATTGGACACAAAAGAGAATCATGAAGCACAGAAGGGTCCTCTGTTTGGCTTCGGAAACCAGGCAAGACCCACCATAGGACTTTTGTCATTTCAGCCATCTGATTAGATCATCCTAATCAGACCCTCCTTTCTTCCCTGCTCAAACATGAGGAAGGGACATACGGACTTGATGAGTACATTTCCTGATAACAAAAGCCAGAACCGGACTTTCTGCCCCAGGCAAACACCTGGGAAGGACTTCCTTTGTGTGCTCTCCATAATCCTTCCTGATGACAGCTTCACCCAACCTTCCTCATCCTGGAACCCCATATTTGGTGAGAGGCATCTGATTGGCCAGAGCAGGTAAATAGAGAGGGACGCCAATAGGCTCCCCGGAGCCGGCCTGCGTCCCGCCCATCAGCTGATTCCAGCGTTCCAACCAATCATCGACAAGCCGGCCGGGAGGAGGCGGATGGGAAATTCAAATGTTTGACAGCTCTGTAACCTTTAAAAACTCATGTTTTGAATGCCAATGTATGCGGACTTTGCGAAATCAGGGTATTGCGGTCGCATCCTCTCAGCTGAGTAGAATAAATAATTTCGTGGCTTCTACCTTACATCATGGTGAGCATAATCTGACTTCTGGGCACGGGAAGGTTGGGGGACCTAGGTTGCTCCAGGCTCACCAGGGTATTCACGGACCCTCTTTGGACTGGGCTCCGCAGGCTGTTGGCGGGGTCAGCCCAAAATCGTTGTTCGACATCACTAGTATTAGGTAGATTGGTGATTGATTAACAGATCAAACCCAAAGGTTGCTCATTCATGGCTTCTCTTCATCCTAGAGAAAAGGGACTACTAAGGTCTAAAGCACTGGTTGCCAACCTGTGGGTCCCCAGGTGTTTTATTTATTTATTTATTTATTATTCAATTTTATATTCCGCTCCTCCCTGCAGGCTCGGGGCGGATCACAACAACAATAAAATACACAATAAAACATACAATAAAATTCGATAAAACAACAATACATAGCCAGTAGCCAACAGATCTACAACTGGCCTACAACTCCCAGAAATACCAGCCAGTTTACCAGCGGTTAGGATTTCCAGGAATTGAAGGCCAAAAACATCTGGGGACACAGAGGTTGAGAACCACTGGTCTAAAGAATTATGTCCTGAATAAAATAGATTGTGAACAAACTGGATTTTGTGGCAGGGTAGAAGGGGACTGAACAACATGGTTTGGAACTTTGCAGTGTGGAGAGCAAAAATACGTTTTTCTCTGCAGCCTAGAGTCATTTAGCAGACCTTTTTGAGGACTAGGGGTCTTTTACAATGTGTCCCAATTCATGCCATTTAACCATCCATTGTGAAAAACTTTGCAAATAAAACTGGTCAAGTTTTGCAGAAAAAAATGTTGGACTTGGATGTAGTTGGCGGATTTAAATGGAATTGATATGAATAAATGTCTTTCAGCCACTTTCGAGTGAAGTCATACCATTTCAGTAAACCTCAAAGGAGTTAAAGAAGTATATCTGCATGTTTCAGTCTTCTTTAATTTTTTCAGTGGTTTGAACCACATTGTTGTAGAGATATATAGTGTTTTCTTGTAAGGGAGGATTATTCACCCAAGATTTAACTTGGCGTCAGATATGTTGGCTCAGCCTCTATGGATTTTCTGTCCCCAAAGTGTCAAATATCTGTAGTCCTCTTGCTCAAAGGGTGCTCACTGGTGTGAGATTTATCTCTGCAAATATAATAGCTATTCTGGGTCAAACCCAATATGCTTTTCAGCTAACTTCCTTAACATCCTGACTTTAGCTATGTCCTTGAAAAGAGCCAGCTGGGAATCTGATGAAACTGCAAAGGTTGTAGAGTTCTTCAAAGTAGAATTAACTTGAAAGGTACATTTGGAGGATAGGGTCATGGGGCCACTCCGGATGACTTGTTGGGTTCATCTGTGTGAACTCTGCATGCTTCTAAGTGTGTTGTGTTGCTTAGGGTTGATTAGATATGATTAGAATTGACACTTTTTTCTAGGACAAGGGCTCTCTAGCATTATGAGAACTACAGATGTTTTCCTCATAGCTACATGTGGGGATATGAGAACAATCTATGTGAAAACAATCTTGCTCCTATTTAAGGGAAAAACAAATGCGCCATCATCCTGAACTTTGCATATTATGGCTGGAATAGTGTTGTTTATTTTCAAGTGGAGTAAACCTATTGAAAACTGGTGAAAGGTGAATTAACACATAGATATTCAATTCAACAGTTAATTCTAGTTAGGACTAACAATACTATTTCCACTTATACATTTCTATTGCATTAATGCATATTGAAAATGAATGTGATTGCATGATCATAGAACTTTATAGATATCTGCAAAAAGATATATAATACAAATGACTATAGCATGTTCTGCAGGATTACATTTCTGGTTTTTGGCATGAATATGCAAAACTTCAAATAATATTGAACTTTATTGAAATGAAGGACCTCTAGTCCATGGATACAACTGAGTCTCACTGGAGACTTGCGATGCTTCTGCCGCCTCCTCAATCGCTCCAGAAGCTGATCGTCCTGGCAGAGGAGGCATCATGGGGCCCAAGCGGTGGTAAGAGGACCAGGTGGTAACAAGGTGCTTCTTCTTCCACTTCTGGAACAGCAGCAGCTGTGGCGCCTGGGCCAGGCCTGTGAGTGGGAAGGGAGACACCGAGGAGGAGGAAGTTAAAGAGGTTGAGGAGGGAAGAAGAGCCACCCTCGGAGGGAAGAAGAAGAGCCGCGGAGGGGGCGTCCCTACTTTGCAAAATTTCACTTATTGCGGGTGGTCCTGGAACGTAACACCCGCGATAAGTGAGGGAACACTGTACACCAGGGCAGGTTTGTGAAGAGTTAAATGCTCAATCCCTTTTAGAAAACAGATGAGAGTGTGCTATGGCCTGCAGGTCTGCCTGATTAGTAGAGAAATGGACTCTACACAGGCAACACCAGAGAACATAGGATAAAAGGTTCTCAAGGTTTCAGTCTTGTTGAAGGTAGTAACATCCTTGCTTTGTGGTATAAATCTAGTGTGTGAATTATCATCCTTGTAGGTTCTGTATTATATGTGTTTTGGATTCTGAAGTGGCCTTTGGTCTCTATAATTTTTGGACTGCTGTCTTTGTTGACCTTGGACTGGAATTCTGGTTGGTATTTGTTACTACATGGACTCTGTGTGACCATGGTAACTTGATCTACACTGCCATATAAAATCTACACTGCCATATACAATCCAGATTTTCTGTTTTGAACTGGATTATATGGCAGTGTAGGTTTATATAATCCAGTCCAAATGAGATAATGTGGATTATCCACTTTGATAATCTGGATTATATGGCAGTGTTGAAGGTGCTTTGGACTCTGAACTTGGGTGTTATCTTACTCTCAAAGGCTGATGTATACTAAAACTATAAGCTTACAAGGACTTTAGCCCTTGAGCTGTCTGTGTGTTTATATTGGGAATTTGTTTGAATCTTATGTTGTTTGTTTAACTGAAACTTGGCAAAACAGGACAATTTCATTTCATGTATATTTATAGTGTTAAGTTTTATTTTCCTTGATTATATATGTTGACGTTCTATCCTTTGGTGAAATCGGTGCTATAAATATTCTGCCTATAAAATTCCTTTCTAGAAATAATAATAATAACAATTACTGTTCAATTCTGACCTCAGAAGTGCTGTTTATCCTCTTGATGGTTCTGGAGGGTTTTCAAATTTTGTGTCTGAGCCTCTTTTAAATATAGTATATCCAACTTTTAAAAAAACCCAGGATTGATGTGGTGTGATAAAACTATTATACATCTTTTTAGAGTGCTATTGTGTATATGTGTGGGTGAGATTCATGCAAATAATTGATATAGCTAAATACGTATACATTTCTGAAAGTGAAGAATAAACACCCTAGCATGTATGAATGAAGGCATAAATTAGGATGATTAAATTCTTAAAGGAAAGAGATTAACAATAAGGAACAGGTATTGATCATTTAAGAAGCAGAATCCCCGTCGTAAAGGTTTAATATTTTATAAAGCTGGAATCAAAGCTAAAAGATGTTAACAGCTGGTGGGCCTTGTGAGACATCAGAGCTGGACTAAAAGTCTGACTGAGATAATACCTTTCCTTTAAATCAATGTAAAAGTAATTATATTCTCCTTAACTACATTTTAGAATACCCACCAAGATCCAGAGAAGGCAGTTCACATTGCCCTGCTGCAAAGCAGGTGGATGAGATAAGATGTTAGACTACCTACCCTTAATTACTCGATTCAGTATTTTTTCTGACACGGCACTGGGGCTGAATGGGAGGTTTATTGTCCTATAATTGCCTACTAAAAGTTCTGCAAACTTTTAGGTTGCCTTAAAACAGCATGGCTCATGGCAGAATGAGTATATGACTGCTTTGAACTTTTACTATAATCAACTGTTGAAGTTGGTTGCATCTTTCCACATTTATCTGTGGCCAAGACCACTGGACACATCATGATTATAAAGCCATATCATACATTAAAACACAGCTTGGAAAGATCTGTTGCATATCCCATTAGATCCAGCCAGCATTGGAGTTCTGGTCTAGCACTGTCTGGAAGGCTACATATTTGCCACTGCAGCATTTAAAACATTACTATACCGATGTTACTATGCTTTCTGAACAGAAATCACTGTAGAAAGCTGTACTGATACCACATGGTAGTCCCTCAGTGTAATGACTTAGGACAGGAGTGTATGGGTATTGGTGAACGTGTCTTCTTAGAGTGCCGTTTTATGTCATCTTGCATCCAAAGGATCCAGAAAACTTACTTACCCTATCACATATGTTTTCCTTCTGTTTCTACAGAAATCTTCTCTTTACTTTGCCATCACATGGAGAGGTCAAGCTCTTCACATTTTCTCTCCCCACTCCATCTCTCAAATGTCTCAGTTCCTATAACCTTACTTCAGTATTGCAAACACTCATTAATAAAAAATAAAATTACTATAATTATTTACCACTGTGTTTGCTGTTGTTACAGCAACAGTAAACACTGTATCTTTGGGGTGTGTGATGGTCGCTGTTATGTTAGTATTATATGTTAGCAGCTGTAGGAATGTGTGAAATGTGGTGCACATTCCTTTAAATGGTTTCCGAGGTTGTTATTGGGGCTGGCTGGCTGAGGAGGGAGGGAGATTGGAGTGAGGGAGGAAGGTTGGAAAAGGTTGGAAAAACTGACGTTGAGGGACATCTGTTTTGGGATTGTGTTATTGAAACTTAGGATTAAGTGATAGGTTTTAACCATTCTGTTAAATAAAGAGTTAATTTTCTCCATATAACCAACAAGTGTGGGGGTTTTTCTTTGGTTCTGGCGACTTCACCGACTGTGCATATGAAGTAAGGGGGTAGGGATACAACAGATATCCAGTGTGATTGTAGCGATCCAACAGAGATCTAGTGGGAGAGGTTCGGAAGAAATTCCTGTGTTGAAGCCACAGCCAGGGATCTGGAGCAAAGGATCAGGAGGGATCTAGGAATCTATTACCTGGGAGTGGTATAGGGTGATCCAGTGACCAGAAACATCCAGTTGTCAGGTGGTCAGGGGACCAATAGCCTTGAGTCAGGCAGAGAAAGAAAGAGAACCTGAGCTGGCATTGAGTGGGTTACGGTCGGGAAAAGATTTTAAAAGGGTGTAAACAGAAGTGGCTTTGAGTAGGCAAAAGAAAGCAATAGAATGATTTTTCAGTTCTTGTGAGGGGATTACTCTGGAGGGGTCTGGTTCACCAAGGATCAGGATCAGCGTTGGGAAGAGTAGAGTATTTATTATTTTATTTATTTATGGTATTTGTACCCCGTAGCTTCTCACCCGCGTAGGGGGACTCGGCACGGCTTACATTTGCAGCTCTACAGGCCGCAACACCACAATACACTTAAAAATACACCATATAATCAATGTCATTAAAAAGCATTTAAAACATTTTAAAACATTACATTAAAAACCACTACATACAACAATCATTAATTAAAGTCATCAAGCGGAACACATTGTCAATCCAGTCAAATCCAAAGGTACAATTTACATCTGCTGCCCAAAGGCCTGATCCCAGAACCACGACTTTAGCTTTTTTCTAAAAGCGAGGAGAGATGGAGTCGATCTTATTTAGTTTGGGAGTGCGTTCCATAGGCGAGGGGCCACCGCCGAGAAGGCCCTGTCTCTCGTCCCCACCAGCCACGGAAGCAAGAGCAGGGCCTCCCCAGATGACCTTAGACTGTGAGATGGGACATAGAGGCAGATGCATTCGGACAAGTAAGCTGGGCCAGAACCATATAGAGCTTTATAGGTCAATACCAGCACTCTGAATTGGGCTTGGAGATGGACAGGCAACCAGTGGAGCTGACACAGCAGGGGGGTGGTATTCCCAGGAGTGGTGGGATTAGGCAGGCTGAACCAATACTCAGAGGATCCTAAAAAGAAAATTGGAGTAGCGAGGTGAGGTCTGAGGAACAGACTAACGGTGGTAAACCCAATTGAAAGGGAGATTGGAGTGAGGGAGGAAGGTTGGGAAAACTGATGTTGAAGGACATCTGTTTTGGGATTGTGTTATTGAAATTTAGGATTAAGTGATAGGGGTTAACCATTCTGTTAAATAAGGAGTTAGTTTTCTCCATATAACCAACAAGTGTGGTTATTTTGGTTCGGACGACTTAACTGACCGTGCATATAAAGTAAGGGGGCAGGGTCGTCACAAAATGCATTTAAGGACCGTTCACAGGAAAACTCACAAAACAGAAACAACACAAGAAAAGAAAACAATTTCCATCACACCTATTTTTTGCTGTTTTAAACCATCTGTATGCAGAGGGAACCATCTGGAGTCGATTCCCAAGTGTACTTAAAATCATTGCATTTCTACACACGCAAGAAATGAGCTCTAAACCCTGTTTCCCTCTCTTTCCTTTTCCTCCTTCCAAAATCACATCCTCTTTTCCACATTCCCCCCATTCTCCCTCCCTCTAAACTGTCATACCCCCCTCTATCCTATCTATACTTTATGTATTTACTTAATGTTTTAATGTGACAAAAATTTTAATTAATGTATATATATATATATACACATTAATTTAAAAATGTCATTAATTAAAAGAGGGAGAGAGGACAGAGAGAGAGGGAGAGAGAGGGAGAGAGAGAGAGAGAGAGAGAGAGATATGAGCTCTAACAAGGGAACCCATGGAATGATCTTGCATCTTTGGGTGGGCTTCATAGAGCTATTATAGCTGTATAGAAATAGTTGGAAACGCATAGTGGGATGAAATCCTTACATGTATATACGACGTTGGTCCTTGACCGTAAATATATATCTATCTATCTCTACATGTATATACAGATACAGTATGATTGTTTTACCCGTGAGGCTTCCATCTGACAAATTATGTAATCTTCAGGAATGTTCTAAGTTTTCAAGATGAATTTATGATATGCTTCTACTGGAAGTTGCCATGGAGTTGCTCTGGAAGACTTAGACCAGTGTTTCTCAAACTATGCTCCTCCAGGTGTTTTGGACTTCAGCTCCCAGAAATCCCAGACAGTATACCAGTTGTTAGGAATTGTGGGAGCTGAAATCCAAAGCATCTGGAGGAGCCAGTTTGAGAAACTCTGACCTGCACAATTCCTAGAGAGGAATTGAGCTCATTCTTTCCCCCCGTTTCACAAATGTATCCCCTGTGGCTATAGAAACATATGCTACCAATATAATGTTAAGCAGATTTGCAGATATTAACATATTAACGAATCTACATGTGGCAGCCACACAAGTTTTATAATGTCTTCTTTGTTCTCACAGCAACTAAATTATAAGGTCTTCAATAACCATTTTGAATATGGATAGATGGAAAATGACTTCACATTTTGTAAAATTCCCGCTTGGAAGTTTCCTCCTCTGTCTCGATTTCTAAATAGGAATTTTCTTTATGGAATTTTGCAAGTTGTGACAGATCCTCTAGTACCTATTTGTTAAAAGGGAATAAGTAACATTTTCAACTTTCTTGCTACGAAGACAAGTAAAATGCTTCTTACCGAGTATGTTCAAAGTACTGTAGCCCTTCAGCGCAAGAATGAAAAATAAAAAGTGGTCCATAGTTGTCAAAGAATGCGAGGAAAGGCATTTGTTGTTGCAACTCACTCATATGTCCTACCTTTTATCATCTTTTATCATTCCAGTGCCAAGTGAAAATATGGCTGTTTAGAAAGGTGAAAATGGATCCAGAAATGTGCATAGTTTTAAATTGTTTTAAGAATTTTCACTGGGTTCAATCTATTCTTTTAAAACTCATTACGATATATTGTATCCTTGTGAAATCACTTTACTATTTACATTGCAATAGACTGTACTCCAGCCTGAGATATTTGAACAGAAGGCAGGACAATACAGATTGTGAATCAATAATAAATACACTTGTAGCATCTTGCTTCCATTTAGTCAATTGAAGAATTTCTACTGATCCCAAGGGAGCATGATTTCACAAATAGTCTTTGCACCAGTCATTCCATTTCAACTGTGGCATCTCTTTTGGCTCAGCTAACAGAATGACAATAAGAAGTAGCTCTCTCTCTTCATACAAAAGATGTCACGAGGCTGGTTCCTTGCCCAGTGTGCACTGCCTACTTCCTTTGCCTTGGCAGGTGTCCCTTGGCTTGATGAACATTGTGTATGACTATGTCCTTAACCTCTGTCTATCTCAGAGATATATCAGGCCATTACTGCAAATGTACCCCATCTCCTGAAGCACTTCCACTGACATATGCCTGTTATTTCTTGTGGCTACAGCTGACCCATATAGTGCCTGAAGACATTATAATTCATTTTGTCTGGCGAAGGAGTGTGTTCCAGTGGTGCTAGAAAAATGCTTCATATGTGTGTGGAATTGAAAGAGAAAGACAGAAAGAAACACCTCGGCTGCGCTTTTGACTAAGGCTGCCAAATTCCAGTTTTGTGTTCATTAATTATTACTAAATAAACTAAAATAAATAGCTCAACATCCTTTCCTTTACTGAAAATATGCTAATCTTTGGTGCCAAAATCAGCTGATACTGATACTATTTGCTTTTTAACTGTTTCCCTCTATCCTGTTGGCCTTTTTAAAATTAACTCAGGACCTTGAATCCTTTATTTTAGGGCTTGTCTGCATCGGGCCAGAAATTGCTGCTGGACATCTACATGACATCCAGGGATTTCCAGTCCACAATGCGGGGGTGGGGGCTGGGAATCAGTCAATCTAGTTTTTTCTTGTTTTATGAGAAGTTGCGGAAAGTGTGGGCACCTGGACTGACTGAATGTCAAACGCATCCACTATCCAAGTGATTCCATGCCACTGTCCCCTTTGCAGGAAAAGAGGAAGAGATTAATCCCATGCTGCCTCCCCCCCCCCCTCCCCCTGTATTGCTACTGTCTGTTTCTGGGAGCCTTTGCTAACATCAGAAAAGGCACTCACATAATTAGGAGAAAATGTTTATTTATTTATTTATTCATTTATTTTTTTGAGCTCATTGGCAGAGGCGGGGGGGGGGGGCATCCAAGATAAAGTGACCATTCAGTGGTTGCAAACTGGTGTTAGTCCAGCTGGGTAGTGTGAATTCTGTGGACTCCATCCTGCAGACACTGCAGGATAGAGGTAGCGAAGAAAGGCACCTAACATGACCTGGAAAAGGAGCTGCTTGACAGCCCAGGACTGCTCCAGGACTGCCAAGGAGTTTTTTCCCCTGATGACAGGGGACACTCAAGGCAAGGTGACCATCCAGCAGGGCCAAAACAGGTTTAAATCAGATGGATGGATCCCATCTTGCTGCCAATGCAGAATAGAGACAGGCAGTGGCATCACTCTTGGGACTGATCTAGAGAACTGCTACTCTGGATCAGCCTTGGATTACGTGGACTGTGTATATATGCTCTTTGTTGAAGTGGCTTATTACATGATATATGCTGAGATTTCATCTTTACCATGTGATAGCTTAATGCAACACACAACATTTTTCACAACAGTGAAAATGGCAGGACTTTTGGTCTTGGAGCTTCTGGACTTTAGCAAAGGAAGAATTCTATCTAGAAGCAATTTGGGAAGCAGCATTTAGAAAAGAGAACTCAAAACTCAGAAAACATTCCTCAAGCTTGCAAAAGTTCCAAGTCATTGTCACCATATATACATCTTCAGGATGTTTGTGTGTGTGCTGTCACCTCAAGAAATGTTTCCCAGAAAATAACATTCACGTGATTTCTTTTGTCAAACAATCTGATTTATGTGCCAGTTCATTTTTGATAAATGTAGCAGTTTCTCCCATGTTTTCATAGTCCATCAAATCAATGGCAGCCTGCAGGATCAACTCCTCTTAGGAAGCCTCCAAGGAACAACCTTATGCTGCTGGGGACACTTACAGCTTATTTAGAAATGCAGTATTCTGCCTCAGGCTGTAAGAAGCAAATAAGTTATGGGACAATAGAGGGCTAGTGAAGATTAGTGGGAATGAAATGAGAAGATGTTTTGTTTGATCTTTGCCATAAGAAATACCAGCCTATTAAAGGAAAGAGTGAAGCCTGAGAGAATTAGAATTGAAGGAATCAGTAGGTGCCACTTGTGAATCAATATTAAATTGTACTCTGGTATGCCATTTTATGAGGCAGTATACTGATGGCAAATAAAGGCTGCATCATACCAAAGCATCTGTCAGACTCTCAGTCCATTCAACGGAGGAAAGAGAAACCCAAGGTAAAAAACATTGATTATCCAAAATCCAGAAAAAGCAAGATATAATAGAGAAATAAAAAAAGAAAGACAGTGACAAATATTTCATTTTATGAAAATTCGATAAAAAACACTGAAAGAAAGTGGAACAACAGTATAACTTGGCATTCAACATATGCAAAATTATAAATAGTACATGCAACACATTTTAAGCCAAATGTGTATATCCTACATTCATCTACCACATTCCATTAAGAAAAGGGAAGCTGGTTCCTAATAATCTTCACCATGGAATTGTATCACTGTGCCTCTGACAAGACATTGGGGATACTTGAGATCTTTGATGGGTTCCAAGGCCAGTTTATTCCCAAAATTTGGAGGCTGAATACTCCTGATCTACAGCAACAACTATTGTGCTCCTATAGGTGAAACATGAAACTCACTCAGGCCCCTTCTACACAGCTGTATAAAGTCCAGCTCATCTGTTTTGAACTGGATTATATGGAAGTGTAGACTCAGATAATCCAGTTCAAAGTAGGAAATGTGGATTATCTGCTTTGATATTCAGAATTATATGGCAGTGTAGAAGGAACCTCAATGACTTTAGCTTAGCAATTTTCTTAGCTTGATTTATTTCACATTTTGAGGATAAAGTAGAGAACTGTGAGCTAAGATGGAATATAAATAAATCTTATAAATGAAATAAGAGACACCCAAGCTATCCAGCTAATCGGATTAGAGCTCTTTTCTACATTACAGAGATTTCATCAAACCTGTGTCTTTAATAAAATGAAAGGAATTCATGCATCCATGGTATGTGGAATTTACTACTTCTTTAGTAAACAACCCCCCGTCCCCTCAAAATCTACCTGTGTTCCCCTCCATGGTTGTAGTGTAGAGCAGAAGGCAGTGGACAACTGTCGAACTATGTGTTTGTATCCAGATGCAGAATAACAAGTCTCTCAGCAATCTCACAACATGTCATTGTGCAACTGGCTATAGGAACATAGCAAATGCTTTTGTACCACTTCAACTCTCCACTACCCACTGAATGGTCATGGAGGGGCCTACAGGAATAAGTCCTATCTGGAGAGAGAAAAAGCAGAGATAGGTGTAGTTCTGTATGAGGCCTTATCACATTAAATGAGGGATTTGCTACGCATCGGGGCAAATTCATACAGTCCTGGCAAGGGACACAAAGAACCCATTGCCCCATGCTTCACTTCGCCCGGCTTACTGCCAACCTCATCTGACAGGGAGAAGCATCCGCCGCCCAGCTTTCCCCCATTGTAGCAAAGGCAACATGGGAAGCATCCTATGTTTCCATAGCAGTGTACACCACTTCCTCTCCCCTTTCACCACGGAGCCTGGCCAGAAGTGTTTGTCATGTAGTGGGCTCCATGGCAAAAGGGGCGAGGAAGTGGCATATGATGGGCAAATCAGCCTGTATCATAATATGGACAAGATATTAGATGGGGAAAACTTACAACATCATAATGTTGTAAGTTTTCCCCATCTAATATCTTGTCCATAATCTTCTTATAGCCACTTTTAGATTTACAGATGACCACTATAGATCTGTGCTGTCAGGACATTGGACACATTGCATTTTGTGTTACAGGAATGCTTCTGAAAATATTTTGTGTGTTTTTAAAAATGAAGTATGGGAAGATTTGAGGACAATAGTAAAACAGCTATTCATGTACACTCCAGGTTGAATAGCTTTACCTCCTTCCTTCAGAGTGAAAATATGTGAATGCTTTGAAGTCCTATAAAATATCATGTTTGAAAAATGGAGCTTAGTTTTTCAAAATGTGTTAAGTTCCTGCTCAGCCATGACAACTTACTGGGTGAATTTAACCAAGTCATACCCTTTCAGCTTCAGAGGAAGGCAAAGGTAAAATCTTCTCTGAACATATCTTGCTAGGAAAACTCAGTGATGTGTTTATCTTAGGATCACAATAAATTGGAAATAACTTGAACACATACAACACTAAATTCAAAATTAGTACTCATCTCAGATTTTTTGTAAAATTGATTCCATAATGTTTATTTCTTTGCTGAAATCTATTTCTGCACTATTCAGATAACTACTTGCAGTTTCATGACATATCTCTGAGAATTTAGGCAGCAAAGAGCAATAATAAACATGGCCTATCCCTTCAGCTTTGCTGGCTCTTTCTTAGAGCAGATAACATTCATGAACAATAATTAGATGGAAAAGTGTCACATTCAATGTGACACTTTCATATACAAGAGTGACTTGCGTGAACATTGACACAACGCTATGGCTCAGTTCTCTCTGTCTTGCTGGTCACATGTAGCTTTTGTTCATTTACTTGTGAAATGCTACTGCAAACTCTGCAGACTGAAGCAAAAGACCATACCCAAGAAATTGGGTTTGTTGCTATGTATCTTCAAATACATAGCTATATCTTCAAATCTTCGAATTGACTTACTTGTGGCAATTCTTTCATAGAATTTTCATGACAAGGTTTATTCAGAGGTCTGTCTTTGCCTTCTTCTGAAATTAAGACAATTCGACTTGTTCAAGGTCACTCAGGAAAGGAAGAGGCACATATGAGATAAAGACAATTTGACTGCCTACGGATACTGTTTAACTTGATTTAGTGAGCATGGGTCAGTGCCAATGAGAAATGGGTTGCGACAGACATTTAGTGTTGTACTTGAGACAGCAAAGGTTGTAGACTGGTTGTGACATAAATGACACCATTGTAATAGTTACTTCTCTTTAACTGCATATATTTTTAAAACAAACTACGTGTTTGTTCTTGGAGTGAAATTAGGAGATTTGAATAGTCACACACACACAGGAGTGTTAAAGTGTCAGATTGGTTGTTACAGGAAAAGGTTCAAGGTTCACTATATCTAGGATGCCAGTTTGTTTTTAGGTGAAAGACATTAAAACAACAGCAACAACCAGATTAGAAATGTTTGGCTTATTTGCAGGTTTATCATCTCAGTAAGAACCTGCAACAAGAATACAAAATTAGATTTTTAATTAAGATTTTGCAGGTACAGAGCTGGGTATGGTCTATCACTTTGAGTGGAACAGCTCAGCACTATGTGGTGGGACAACTCAGCACGATTTCATTATTCCTTGTTTATCTAAATGTAAAAAGACATTATTGCGTAAGGCAGTGTTTCAAGTGTGCCGTGGGAAATTGGCACTCTTCCCCCTCCTAGCAGCTCTTTCTCCCTCTTTCAGCACTGGGTGGAGGGAGGCAGCGAAAGAGGCCACCCAGATCTATGAAACGTATAGACTCTATATGTTTCAAAGATCTGTGTGGCCACTTTTGCTGCCTCCCTCCACAAAAGCAGAGCAGTGGGCGGAAGTGATTGAGTCGGCGTTTTCGCGTTGGCTTGGATTTCCCTCGAGAACAGCCAAAGCCGGAAGCTCCACGTTGGTGAATTGGGCAGTGAGCGAACCTGGGAGCATCGGGAGGTTGAAGCATTCACAGGTTTCCAAGAAACAAATTGAGTCTCTCCGCTTGGAAATGTTTTTTTTTACTATTTTACTGGATTTTTCGAGAGTTGCCTCCCCCAAGGAACTGTTTATAACAACTTCATGACATCCATAGTTAACTGGAAGCAAGTTTCACTCAGGGTGAAATTTCACAAGGGTCTGGAGAACAAGCCCTATGAAGAGCGGCTTGAAGAGCTGGGCATCTTTAGCCTGGAGAAGAGAAGGCTGAGAGAAGACATGATAGCCATGTATAAGTATGTGAGAGGAAGTCATATATATGTTTTGTTCATCGAAACAGGCCCAGGTTTTACACTGAGTGTATAAATACATTTAAAAACATATTAACCATATGTATGACTGTATTAGAGTGTCATTTTGTGTCATTTTGGTTGGTGGTGTGCCCCAGGATTTTGTAAATGTAAAAAATGTGCCTCGGCTCAAAAACGGTTGAAAAACACTGGTGTAAGGACCTCAACACACTGTGATCAATAAGCCAGGCAGCAGTGGGGGGATTTGCCATGCAACATGGCAAATCTGGCAGGCAGCAGGGGAAAATAGTTGCCCCACACCCAGTATTGCCTGCTGTGCCACTTTCTCCAACACTTGGGAGAAAGCATTGTCACCCAACTTTCCTCTGTTCTTCTGAATAAGAACACGGGAAGCCTCCTGTATTCTCTGGGAAGCATCCTAGCACAATGCCAGGATTCTTCTTCTATGGAGACCTTCTGGAAGTAGCCTTACATTGTGTGATGGCATCTGGTGGGCTCCATCGAGGAAGCATCCTGGCAGCATGCCAGAGCACTTCCAAATCCTCGTGTGATGAAGTGGTACAAGCATCAGTTCCCAGTGGCTTCTATGTCTGTGGAAGTCTCTCTGGATTTCAGTAAGAACTTTAAAGAAGCTATTTACACTGCTGAATCCTACCCTATCTAATTTAAGCATCTAGCTTAGTTCCTTTAATATTCAGACTAAAATCCAAAGTGAGTAAACTGCTTCACTGATAGGATGCCATCAGTCTCCAGTGACCTTTGCACTTTTAACACCCACTCATCCATATATTTATAAAGGTTGTGGTGGGATATTTTTGTTCAGAGTGCCAGCCAGATAACAAACCATTTATCCACATCATTCCATCACTTTCTCTTCTTCTACAGATCATCCCTTCAAGGTTTTCCACTTTCCTCTGCAACACACAGCTAATATTCCATGGATACTGGGTATCCTCAGTCATTGTTGAGCTGTTTCCCCCAATCTCAATAAGTTTTTATTTAAAAACTTAATAATTCTGGAAAATTTGGGACTTCCCCTAGCAGTCAATATTTTCTTACCACATGTGGATTTTGTGTCATTTTTACTACACAAGAATCCCATTAGAAAGTGAACCCCTGCAGTACAGTTAAAGTAAGTCTCTACTCCATGCGTGACTAAGGCTGGAATCACCCCATAGTCCCCCCCCCCCCAAGTATGAAAAGATGCTTTGCCCTAAGGGCAAAAGTAGAATCAATTCAAGTTGGCTTCATCTTTTAAGTGTTTTAGAGTTAACTTGAATTAGTGAACTTTACACTACAAGAAGTCCTATTTTCACAGTTTCATTCTGTTTTTAGCAGCAATATAAGATAGCAAACTCTCAAACAGGACCTCAGAGAAATGTCATTTGATAGCCATAAAATATCAACACGGTCCTTGAAAGATTTGCAGTGCCGCCAGAACTGGAAATGTGACTTGCAATGTTGAACGCAATTGTTTCTGCCCAAGTGCCAGAGCATTAACCAGCACGCTTGGCATAACTGTGTCAATTATGTGTCAAGAAGCCCAAATGTCATATGAAATCCTTTCTCTCTTGTTACTGCTGTGCAAATGTTATTTCAGCCATTTTGACTTGTGCCACCATCACTGACATTTTCCTTTTCAGCCCAACACAGCTCCTTGCTTTAACACATTCAACCCATTTCTTGGTCAAAATACTTCACAGGGAGCTAGAAATCAATTCTTCTGTTTTGCCCAGGGGTTTTGTAAATACCAAAAGCTTGACATTCTGTCCTTGTCATGAAAAACAAAATAAAAATGACAGAACTCTTTTTGGTTCATGGCACCCACAGCAAAAGAAACAACTTGTACAAAACCACTTCAACCATTTCCTCTTTGAGACTAGGGGCCAATCCTCTGGAGACTTCTTCACATATTATAGCTTTACATATATAGTGATTCTTCTGAGGTACATGTCTTGCCTCAGTAATACATTTCAGAAGTTGATGAAGTATGGAATTCTAGATGTGACTCCTCAGTGTCATTTCAACAACAAAACAAATAACAGAGAAAAGTGATAAAGAAATAATATACAAAACACATTTAGTATATGGACAAGCCACCCTAGTACATAATGTATATATTCATATATGTTTAGGAATTTTAGTCAAAAAACCTGGTGCCTGCCATAGATGTGGGTGAAATGTCATGAGAAAATTCTTCTGGAACACGGCCATACAGCCCGGAAAAGTCACAGCAACCCAGTGATTCCAGCCATGAAAGCCTTTGACAACATATCTGAGATGTGTTTATCTACAAAAATAAATGAAGAAAGTGCCAGTTAACACCTCCAGGTAATAACACTGATGGACTTTGCAGCTGCAAGGCTACTCAATGCTAATCAGGCTTGCCAGTTGCAATATTTACACTCCAATTGCCTCATTTCCAACAGACCTCTGAATAAACCTCCAAAGATGCTTGCTACAGATGCAGGTGAAACGTTGAGAAAGAATGCTACTGGAATATGGCCATACAGCCCGAAAAACTCACAGCAACCCAAATGTCCATATGATTACCATATGATTTGTTTGGGAAATGGCCGACTTTCATTCTGAAGATGGCAATGTTGCTTAGAATACATCACAATAACTCATCTTGGGAATTTATCGGAAACAGTTACACAGTCATAACTAAGCTTTCATAATCTTAAGAAAGAAGAAAGACCAATTTTGAAAATGCCCACCGTGAAAGTTAAAATCACATTTTGTTTCTTGGGATTATTCATGCAGTCTTATGATTTTTCAACAGCTATTTTTACTCGTATAGCATTTTTTGCAAGGATAAAATGCAGTTCAGGCTTACAAAGGGAGCATGCAGATGCTATAGCAACAGCACCCTGAGAGTTGAAAAGAGCTTGCAAAATGCTGGGACAGACTTTGACTGCTTTTTAATCTGCGTTCCAGACCACCCTATTTAGTGAACCACATAGGGCAAAAACGTAAGGGATCTTTTAGAGAAATATATAATGATGAGATACTTATATTCAGCAATTCAGACTATATATCCTTGTCTTGACTAGAATCCACTATTAACAAAGCGAGTTTCATTCTGGAGGTCATCTTTGTTTCTACCATTTCTTTGCATCTGAAACCTCACTGGTGCCTTTGCTTCCCTAGTTAGGATTCTATTTTTCTTGAGGTACAGAAACTGGTAAGTTCAGAAGATATACCAAGAAAATTACGTAATGCTGACCTGAATGACACTTAAGAAGTGTTTTCTAAAGACTATTATTTCGAAATATATTAGGAAATTGCAAAGAGTATTGCTCGACAAAACTTATCCTAATGACATGGGTTTTAATGACATAAAGACATTCACAGGTTTCTGTAGACATGATGAAAGTCAGATGATAACTAGCAAATTGAGATTTAAATCCCCATTTAGCTATGAGTGTTCTTGCCCAAACTCTGTTTCCTGAAGGGGATAAAATAGGAAAAGAGAGTGTCTGTGGAGCACGGAGATCCCTGGGAAAAAGGCAGTTTGATGATAGGGATGACAGGAATATGCAAATTCAAATGCTGAGATATTGATGTTTACGCATCCTTTGATGAGAATCATTAGAAATGAGGAAGATCAGAGGGAAATAGAAATTAGGGCAAAATTGCAAAGTTCCTTCATTAAGTAAATTTCAAGAAAGGTGTTGATCAAGAAAATAGATATTGCCACAGTTATATAGCCATGACCAGATGACCAACAGTTCAGTTGGTGCAATTGGTATCTGGCAATTAGTCTCAATAAAGTTGCAGGCTAAGAAAACTATTTATTTATTTTTATTTCCAAAGGCTTTCATGGCCAGAATCACTGGGATGTTGTGTGGTTTCCATAGCCATGTTTAGTTGTGTGGCCAATTGGGGTATTGGGTGGCAACCTGAGCTCGATGGAGTTACACTCTCCCTGAGGACACAGGTCCACAATCTGGGGGTCCTCCTGGATTCAGCGCAGATGCTTGATGCCCAGGTCTCGGTGGTGGCTGAGAGGGCCCTTGTACAGTTAAAGCTTGTGTGCCAACTGCAACCGTACCTTGAGAAGTCTGATTTTGCCATGGTAATCCATGCCTTAGTTACCTCCAGATTGGATTACTATAATGTGCTCTATGAGGGGCTGCCTTTGAAGGTGACCTAGAAATTGCAGTTGGTACAAAGGTCAGTGGTCAGTGGCCAGGCTGTTAACTGGAGTGAATTATGGGGAGTGGTCTACTGGCTACCGATAAGCTTTCGACCCCAATTCAAGGTTTAAGTTATTACCTATAAACCAGGGCTGCTCACACTTTTTCAGCATGCGAGCTACTTATTAAACAACCAAGTCAAAATGATCTACCTACCCACTACAAAAATGTGAAACATATAACACAATATCTGCTTTGAGCTGGGTTTTCTGAGTCCACACTGCCATATAATCTGATTCAAAGCAGATACATGGGATTTTATTCAACTGTGTGGAAATGACCTCAGATAACCCAGGGCCCTTCCACACATCCTATTTTACAGTTGACACACACTGTCCTCCAGCCCTGCCTGCGATCTACCAGGACGCCCTACGCGATCTTCCAGTAGATCGCGATCTACCTAATGAGCACCCCTGCTCTAAACAGTTTGGGTCCTGCTTAACTTCAGGATCACATCTTCCCCTATGAACCTGCGTGAGCTCTAAGATCTTCGGGGGAAGTCCTTCACTTGCTCCCACCCCCATCACAAGCATTGCTGGTTGGGATGAGAGGGCCTTCTCACTGGTGCCCCCCCCCCAGCTCTGGAACTCTTTCCCCAGGGAGATCAGATTGGCACCCACCCTATCCACTTTCCGTAAAGAACTGAAAACGTGGATGTTCCAGTGTGCTTCTGACTTCACTAGATAATTTTGACCTCTCCAGCCATAATTCAATATCTGGCTCTTGCACTTTACAATTGCCCTATAATTCCATTGCTCAAATTGACTTGGCCCTTCTTATCATCTGGCTTTTGCACTTTCCCACCAGCCCTGTCCTTGAAATTGTATTACACAGGCCCCTGACTGACCCCTTAGCTCAGTATATGGCCACTATGTTAGGCGGCTGGTTGTTGATGATGGTTATGTTTTTTATGATGTTTGTATTTGTCAATTTTTACTGTGTTATATTTTAATCTGTGTTTTACTGGGCTTGTCCCCATGTAAACCATCCCGAGTTCCTTCGGGGAGATAGTGGTGGGATACAAAAATAAAATTATTATTGTTATGTTCTGGCAGCATTTTCTCCTGATGAAGATTTTTTTTGTTCTCTAGATTGTACAATGGCATCCTATTGGTGTGTCATGCATAGGAAATGATTGAACAATTTTATCCAATGCAGAATGGCCATGTACTGTTTGAGATGGCAGACATCTATGTCCCACTGCTGCCCCATTGCACATGGATGTATGTAGCATGTATGCAGCATGTAGTACATTGTTCACTGCAGATGTGTCACATCTCCACAATACAGGATTGTCAGTTTATCTTGTATTCATTCACACACTTGCACAAAATAACACTTATTTTTGGAACTGATTCTTGGATCAAACCACCTTACTGCAGACTTGGATGTAGTTTATACATGTACATGTTAAAGGAAAATAAGACTCATTTTCAGGTTTCATTTAAAATGGAAGATGGAAATCCGACCTCTCGCTCCCACAGATCTACCATATAAGGAAGCCTGACACTTCCCTTCTGAATTTTGCTTCAGGTTTTTAAATGTTTAGTTTACAGATCTCTAGTCATTAAATTGCTTTTTTGCCCCTGTTACAAACAGGTATAGATTTTTTATGAAATAGCAAAGGTGAGTAATAAGTGCCAGACCTTCTAGTCTTCTTTGAACATATTTTATTTTACTGTGCTGTTTCCTAAAGGGAGAATAATTGGTAAGAGACGTCCGGACATCGATTGATTCTTTTCAAGGCGTCCAAAATTAAGTAAATGGAAAGGTGCTATGGCTTTCCTTGTAAATAGCCAATATAAGTCAAAATGTTCTCTGACAGTATTAAATGATGCATACCAGAAGGTTTTACACGTTGATTAAAATATTAGTACATTGTTCCCCATTCCCCATTATATGGATAGATGCTTCTGACTATACATAGGCATTTTGATAGGGAATCTCAAGGAAAAGGAATCCTCCCATTAATTGTCACTTTTTGTTCTTGCAGGAACAAGGAATAAAAAAGTAAAAAAAATCTTGCATGGTAGGATTCTGAGAGTTTTTTTTGTGCTTTTCAACTTTATTTGAATTTTTTGCAAAATAAATTGTTTGCATAAAAACATTACTTTTGCACAATCTTTCCTACTTTGACTTACCTGCTGAAAAAATATGCATTTCTAGAATCTGTTCTGAGCAGAACAGTCTGTGAATAAAAAAATAATAATAATCTGAAATTCATGCTGTGGGCTGTAGCAATACCTTTATGAGGCCAGCAAGCACAAATATGTTTGTAAGCTTCTGGTACCTTCAAATATTTTCATTGGTCACAGTGTAACAAAATGAAGGCGGGGAAGGAAAGTCATGTAATCTGTATATTCTCTTTAGATGGAAGATGAAAGAAATGTCTGTAGACTCTGAAATGGGATTTATTGCGAGATGGGATGAAATAAGATTTCACCCCAAGTAGCTCCTAGGCATGCAGGGAGCAGGATGGAAAATAAATTGCCAGTCTGAAAATACAGGACTCCACTCTAAGCTCAGAATTGGACTTTATCACACAAAACCACTATTCCACTACAACTGAATGATTGTTGAGAGCATATTACCATACCACATTGAGCATCTTTGATATTTCAGCCCTCTTCATTAATGCAATTGCACTGATTTGCCAATTTGTGGTGCCACTATCATACTTCTGCACTCTGATCTGGACCTGATGTACTTGCTAGGAAGTTTTATTAAAACACAATGTAAACAATAGCATTTTATCTTTGCTGCCAAAACCTGTAAGATTATGACACACACAGGTATAGCAACTGGACTTGTCTAATGGTCATAATATTACTAACTTTTAAGGATGTTCTCATAATATTAACCATAACTTCTATAACCTATATTATTTCTGAGTTGGTGAAATAGTGGCATGGGGTAGTAATAGAGTGTAATGTTAGAAAATATGTACTTTAAAAAAAGGAATTTTCCAAAAAAATACCTAATTATTTTTAATATGCAATTCTGTAAGAACCAATGTATCTAGTAAATGGTATTTTTTATTTCAAACTGTATGACAAAAATTAATTTATTTTTACTGTGCTTTTATAATATGCTGCCTAAAGGTTTGTTGACTATAATAAAAACTATTGTAAAAATAAAATAAAGTAATATAACATGATAAAAAATGGAAATAGTGGAAGGAAGGGGTGATCGAGAGAAGAGGAGAATCCCAGCCCTGGCTTCATTTTACTGCTTACATGCCAGCACAGAAGTGTGAGAGATCCATCACATCAAGGTAGATGATGGGAACATTGCAGGATCCGTTGCATTTTATCCATCAATAGTGAGAAAAAACAGAATTACAGAGACAGGGGAGGGAGGCAGGCAGACCAGAAATGGGATGCACATGGAGTCTTGACTGGATTGCCTGCCTTGAGTAAGTCTCATATGTGAAATTCACTTGCTCTTTGGTATTGAAAAATGGAGGCTGGTGATAATTGAAAGTAATTGTAGATGCTGTAAAAGGTAAGACCAACAGAAGGTACAAGTGGGTCACAAAATGTTTGAAAACTATAGTTTTCAGCAGGAGCATCATTATTACAGTTAAAGAAAGAGGCAAATAGTGCTGCATTTACATGATGCCATATATTTGCTAAATACATTCTATACACACATTTGATGGAAGACCAAAAATAAGTAGACTCCTTCATGCACTTTGGCTCCCTACATGATTTAGGTTAGTTCTATATGGCCACATAATGTGAGTCATAACCGGCATCCAAATGCTGGTTCTGGCCCATAATGCAGCTTGACAGGGGCACCCTGAACTGCCTTGACAGTGAGGGCAGGGTGGTGTCCCTAGTGCCCAGATGTGGCAAAACCAATTCTTAACCACTGGGTAAGGGGCCAACTGCCACCCCGTCTCCCTCTCAGTCATTGCCAGTTACAACGGCGATAGGGCTACCTACCTCATACTTGGAAGTCTATCTTTGTGACTGTCAAAGAAGCTGGGAGAAGAGAGAGGGGTGCTTTTCCTTCTCACTTTTCTCAGGCTTCTTTGACAGTGACAGGGCACAGAAGGACTAAGGTAAACTCCTGAATATGCGGTAGGTGGCACTGGCACTGCTGTAGCTGGCAGTGCCAGGGAGAAAAGGGGTGGGAAGGACAACCACAGGATGACTGTAAGAGCACCTGCAGCCAGTTCCACATAGGAATCTGCTGCAAGTGCCTGTGTGTGTGTCTGCAATCAGTTATTTTAACCCTGGGTGCATTAAACAACTTTCCCTAGATTACTGCAGAAAAGCCCATGTGCTCCCCCGCCCTCTGCAATGCCCCGTGGGAGGAGCCGGCAGTGGGAACCAGGAAGCGCGCAGAGGAGCCTTCAAAGGCCGAGGGGCCTTCGAGACCGCCGAGGAGGAGGCTCGGTAGGCAAAGGACGCCTGGTGGCCGGGGGAATGCGCCCTTTACCCAGATGGCACCCCATGCAGCCGAGTCCTTTGCCTACCGGTAGGACTGCCCCTGCTGAACTGCAAGTCGCTTCTGGTGTGAGAAAATTGACCGTCTGCAAGAATGGTACCCAGGTGATGCCCAGAGGTTTGATGTTTCACCATCCTTCTTTCATGTGCCCGCATAGGGAGCCGGAGTTGACAGAAGGAGCTCAACCAACTCTTCCCAGTCAGTGGTCGTGCCAGCAGAAGGGTTTAACCCATTGCATCACTGACAGCTCGGACACTACAATAAGTAGGTGCTTTGAAGTGTGTGAAGTGAGAATACAGTGAAAAGTGAGGAATCTAGAAGAATACCATGCATCATGATGAACAATTTCTTCAGGTTGGGGGGCTGTACTAGACTCTTCAAAATCTTCCAGGGATCACATTCTTCCACTGTCAAAATTGCAGTGTTTCTATGGTACAGGGGGATTTTAGAGGTTCCTTCTGTACCAAAGAGGAGAGAGCAACATGAGTCACAAGTTGTATCCCTGAAAAAAGAACAAAGGCTAGTGATTTGAAGGACTTGTTACTTAATGTGGTGGGTACAATTTTGGTGGTGTCTCACATGACACCAACCACATTGGCATGGATGGCTCCAGAAAAATATGATTGAATTTCCCAGCTGTCTGCTCTCAGTCGAGTTGTTAGCAGTTAAAAAACTTATTTTTGTCTGCCATTACTTATTAAACTTGCCTTGGAACAAATCTAGGGTTTCACAGCAGAACATGACAAAACAAACTACTTTTAAATAAATAGCCAGAAAGAAAGAAAGAAGGAGAGAGATTATTACAGCTGCTATTAATAGCTGGGACTGTATGATTTAAGAAACTTGTGTGCTTAAAAGCTTTTTTAAAACTTGTTTTTATTTGACTTGCAGGAATTATATTTGTTGCATTTTTATAAACTGCATATCGCCCTGGAAGTTATTTAGCTGAACTAATATGATAAAAGCTGCTGTTGGATAACTATTAACTTTTAAAATAATGATAAGATCTTTATCCAATCATACACTAGCCAATTGCAATTAGTTACATGATAATAGAAGGTCATAGATAATTTTTTGCTATATATTTCTACTCAGGTCTACCTCTTTGAATTCAGATAGGCTTATTCTCTGATAAGCAGGAAGAGGGTTGCAATAATAAAGCAGAAACTTCTATGACAAAGAATCTCTCCCACACTCTTTCTGCCTCTGTGTGAATGTATTTGGAGTACAGACTAATAAATCCACGAGGGATGCAATTTCTAATCACTACAGGCATAATCCAAAATAAAAAGAAACTTCAGAAAGGAACAAAAAAGAGATTATACTAATGATAGAGAAACAGCAAGATATGTCAGCAAACCCATAGCAGTGTATAACCCCTGACCAGGATATTAGTTTACAAATAAAACTCAAACCGTGTGCAAAAGTTAATAGAATGCACAAAGAGGCTTTGGGGTGAATTTCTTGGATTGGGTATATTTGTTTAGAGGCAAGCGGCAAATCCACAAATTTCACAGAGTTTGCTTTTATGTGGATAATGCTCCCCTTCATACATTTCTTAATGTTTATGTAGCTCAGTTTTGTCGGTGCATTGTTCCCATGCTTATTGGTTTAAATATTCCATTTGGACTCATCTAAAAAAAGGGCTAATGGAAAATACAGATTTCCAGATGAAGCAGGAGGCAAGGGTTGATGATCATTACTGCTGCATTTTTATAGCCACTTGAAAACTGGATGATATTAAAATGGCTTTTCTAAAATTATGTTTTTTAAAGGAGTCACAAAAGTTTAGCAAAAACATTACTTTCCTATGTTTATTATATAGTATAACAAAGGGGCAGATTTCAGATCTGCAGATGAAAGGATTAATATGTTAGCATGCTGTTCGGGTTTATTATACACTTGTTATGTTCGGGTCATTTTTGACCCGAACCTATTTTGAGCCACTGAAAAGTTCTTTTTGAATACCTGTTGCATTATTATACTGTGTGTGATCATAGTTGTTCATTATCAAAGAAAAATTGAATAAAAAAACCTTAATTTTTAAAATTTTGTGTTTTATTAATGTAAAACAGCCTAATTGCATTTTACACCAAAGTAAGAAACTTGTGCTTTAATAATCAACTATATCTTTTACAACAACATCAACAACAACTTTAGGTAACTATTAGTACAACTAACTTAAAACTAAAATAAATTTTGAAAAAAATAGTAAAATATAATCAGAAAAAAATAAAAATTTCAGTTTTTTCCCCAAATAGGTTTCTACTAATCTATTTTTTGCAATTAGCACAACAGTAATAAACATGTCTGTTGCAAAACTAAGGTACTATGCTGAAAAGATCAGGGTGGAGTCACACCGGGTCCTTCAGCAAGGCTAAGAAAACACACAGCAATAAACATTCTCATTAGCTTGTCTGTTCACACGCAAAAGAAACTATTTTCTTTTGCAATCTTGAAAACTGAATTGATTTATTTGTAGAGGAACAGCAGGCCTTTACATACAGCAA
>JARBWK010000009.1:52040126-52052618 GCA_030556195.1 Anolis apletophallus | reverse complement strand
CCGCTTTGTGCTGGTCTGTGACCGTAATAAAGTTTTGATTGATTGATTATGTTAGCATGCTTTTGTTTTGCATTTTCAATGTATTGCACACATCAAGCTGGGAGAAATATGGGGTGGCAAAGACAACTTTTCAGAGGAAAGGGAAGAAAAAGGGGGAAAAGGGAATTGGATTATGTTAGAAATTCTTTCATTGGGATTATATGATCTAATTTTATTCTGATTAATGAGAAAAAAAACCATGGCACAGCTTTTGGAATTACTTAAAGAAGTAATTCCAGCCTAGTCGAAATCGTTAACCAGTGATATAGGTTTGGACTAAGGGCCCTTCCACACAGCCCTATATTCCAGAATATCAAGGCAGAAAATCCCACATTTTCTGCATTGAACTGGATTATATGTCAGTGTGGACTCAGATAACCCAGTTCAATGCAGATATTGTGGGATTTTATGCATTGATATTCTGGGATATAGAACTGTGTGGAAGGACCCTAGGATTGGTGTATTCCAGTGGTTCCCAAACTTTTTTGGCATACCGCCCCCTTTCCAGAAAAAAAATTACTCACCGCCCCCCTAGAAATTAATTTTTTTTAAAAAAATTAATAACAATTAAACAGAAAGATATGTGTATTACTATTTCTACCTTTTTCGTAAAATATAATAAAGAAAGTTGTAAATTAGAAACATTGAAGTTTGAAATTATGAAACTATTTATTGAATTTAGAATAGAAAGGTAATATTATTTATTTATATATTTATTTATTTACATCATTTATATTCCGCCCTTCTCACCCCGCAGGGGACTCAGGGCGGATCACAATGCACATATATAGGCAAACATTCAATGCCATAGACATACAACATATATAGACAGACAACGAGCTACACAATTGGTCAAGAGCTCACCCTGACCCGGGCAGGCCTCGAACTCATGACCTTCTGGTCAGTAGAGATCTTATGCAGCTGACTCCCAGCCAGCTGCACCACATTCCTGGTGCAATAATACCAAAAAAGTTAAAATATTCGAAATCATCTTAATGAGAAGGATGAACCTGGTATGCTGCTACCAATCTAGTAATCCTCGGCTCTATTTTCATCAGCAGTAATCTCAAATCATCGCAATTGACTATTTTGCAATCGGTTTCTTTTTTTGTTAATAAATTGGTTACCGTACTGAATTTATGTTCCACTAAATATGTTGAAGGACATTATTATTAATGTTATAAGACTCAACCAGTTGGAAGGGAACCCCAAAGGTATTAATAATATTATCCCTTGCTTGGCCAGAGGAGGAGGAGGGAGCAGGAGGAAGGAAGAAGAGAGAGAGACACACACAGAGATGGATAGTAACCTGTCACCTGGCTCATGCCACCGCCCCCACCACCCCCTTTAAGGGATTCAGTGCCCCCCAAATTCTCCTAAGCCTTCCAGTGCCCCCTAGATCGCCCCACTGCCCACCAGGGGGTTGTACCGCCCACTTTGGGAACCACTCGTGTATTCCATTCATTATATGTCGAGCTGCTTAGCTGGATAGAAGTCCAATGTTTATCATCTATTTTCAGATACAACATTCTAAATATATACTTGACATGAACTGCTCTTAATTGTTACCTAGATGTCCGTGTTGCTATCACCGGTTCTTATAGGGCCCTTCCAGACTGGCCCTGTATTCCAGGATCTCATCCCAGGTTTTCTGCTTTAAACTGGATTATATGAGTCCGCACTGCCAGATATCAGGGATAAACAGAAAACCTGGGATCAGATCCTGGGATATAGGGCCTGTCAGGAAAGGGCCCCTAGGCACCTTTCAAATTGAGTTTTAAGTTGCATGGAAGAGTCAAAGATCTATAAAAGTATTGCAAAACAATTGTAAAATGTATTGTTGAACGCTTTCATGGCCAGAATCACTGGGTTGTTGTGAGTTTTCAGGGATGTATGGCCACGTTCCAGATGCATTCTCTCCTGACATTTCACCCTCATCTATGGCAGGTATCTTCAGAGGCTGTGAGGTTTGTTGGAAATAAGGCAAGTGGAGTTTATATACCTGTGGAATGTCCAGGTGGGAGAAAGAACTCTTGATTACTTTTAATATGTATGTGTTGTTGTGATAATTTATTCTTATGTGTTTTTGATAATTTTATGCTTATGTTGGTTACTTGGAAACTGCCCTGAGTCCCCTAGGGGAGATAGAACTGTATATAAATAAAGATTATTATTACTATTATTGTCTGCTTGAGGCAAGTGTGAATGTTGCAATTGGCCACCTTGATTAGCATTTAATGGCCTTGCAGCTTCAAAGTCTAGCTGGTTGCTGCCTGGAGGGGATCTTTTGTTAGCTGGCCCTGATTGATTCTTTTCTGAAATTCCCCTGTGTAGTGAAGTTGCTATGTGTATTGAGGGTTTTATCTTTATTTTATTGTTAAATGTGTGGTTTGTATTATTACATTTGGATTGTGTTAGGCGATTAAATGTTAGACACCACAAAGGGTTAATGGAGAATATGCCCGGCCTCTGAGGAGTTCAGTTGCCATAGCAACAGGAGGCAGAGCCTACCACTAGTGTTAGAATTTCCAGATTTGAAATTCTTCAGTTGGAGTTGTAGCAGTTAGACCGACTGGTAGCAGTTCTGAGAGGCTGCTGTTATCTGTTCTGAGGAGAACAGATTAAAGGCTGTGTTTTGATACTGCAGAAAGGCAGTAAGGGTTAAGAAAGCCCTTAAAGACCACTGTTTGTAGGTTAGGCTGGAAAGCTAACCTAGAAGATAGATACAAGGCCTATTGTGGGCAAAGTATCTATAATATTGTTGAATCGGTGTTTGGAGATATACAGTCAAACATTGTATTTAGAAACCTAGTAACCTTAAGATCTGTGCTTCTAAGAAGATACTGTAACCACCTAAGCTCTGTGTACCTTAAAACCGCTACACTTTAAACCTTGTTAACCAATAAACAATTAAAGTTTTTTATTCATAAATCTCTCTCTGTGAACTCTTTTGGTGCAAGCTTTAGAAACATCGGGTGGTCACAAAAAATGGTGGCAGAGATTGGTAAGTGAGTAATTGGTCAAGAATTACTCACTGGTGGCAAAAGTTATAAAGTAAGGAGGCTTCCCATAAATTGGTGGCAATGACCCTGTCACAGTTTAGAGTTCAAATCCTCACATAAATTGCTGGCAGCTGTAAGCTGCATCCTCACACCCTGCTTATTGATTTTTGCTCTTTATTTACTGTCCTGATTTTAGAGTTTTTAATACTGCTAGCCAGATTTTGTTCATTTTCATGGTTTCTTCCTTTCTCTTGAAATTACCCACATGCTTGTGGATTCCAATGGCTTCTATGTGTAGTCTGACGTGGTGGTTGGTAGAATGGTCCAGCATTTCTGTATTCTCAAATAATATACTGTGTCCAGGTTGGTTCATCAGGTGTTCGGCTATGGCTGACTTCTCTGGTTGAATTAGTCTGCAGAGCTTTTCCCGCTCTTTCATTCGTGTTTGGGCAAAGCTGTGTTTAGTGGTCCCTATGTTTGTCCACAGCTGCATGGTATATGGTAGACTTCTGCAGAGGTGAGAGGTGCAAAATGTTGTAAAAAGTTTTATACATTAACATAACCATGATCTGGCTCAGAATCTTCTCAGCCTTCTCAACTCCTATTGAAGCCTAATCTATTCTATGTGTGGCAAAATTGACTTGGATTATTACATTAATATTATATTATTGGCTTTTAAAATATTGACTAATGGTGTATTGTCAATTGAACTTTTGTTATTTGGAGTTAAGACTTGTACAGATGTTGATGATTAAACTAGGATTATTTAGGAACATATTTACTATTGTTTCTTCTAGTCTAGGATAAGGGTGATTTGAAGCTTAGGCTACATAAAGCTGGAAACTAAGGCTCTAAACAGTGTTAGGTTGAATGAAGGCAAGTAAATTGAAGCTTATTCCATACAAAACAGAGGCATATATGGATTTCAACATTTATTCCACCATTACCTACAACAAATACGAAGATATGTGCATATGTTCCACCAGTGCTATCAACTGTGAATATTTCTCTCAAGCAAACCCAATATTGTGGGTTTACATTTAACCCACCAAGTGTTCTCTGCAAGGACATCTTTCACCAAGATCTGCTGGGTCCTGAAGAAATCTTAGTTGATTGTGTCATTGGGTTGCATCTGGCTATGGAAATGTAGCCAGCTACATTTCCCATCATTCATGGAAAGGTCATTCAGGAGGGCTATCATAGAAAAAATATTAATCAGGGGGATGGGGGTGGAGGTGTCCTTTCACAAAAATGACATAAGACATCTGCAGGCATGGGATACCTATATATGTCACTGACAGAATATCACATATTGTGTATACCTTTCACATTCTGAAAAGTGAGAAGCACCAATCTTTAACCAAAAATGGTTTATGATTGTTGTGTCTTCAAGTTATTTCTGACTTATGAAGGCTGTGAATCTACCTTTGGCTTTTCTTGGCAATATTTATTCAGAGATGTATTGGAATTGCCTTTCTCTCAGGCTGAGAAAATGTGACACGTGCAGAATCACCCCTGGGATTCTATGACTGAACAAGTATTGAAATTGCAGTATCTCAGTCTCACTCCAGCACTTAGACAGCCTCTTAGATGTAAAGCTTTTAAAGAAAGGCTTGTATGTAAGAAGGTGTTGTATTCTTTAAAAGTAGAAATTAGGTTCTATTTTTTTAAAAAATAGCCATTATTATTACACTGAGAGAGATGTAAAAGACCTTTTTTGTTACTTTAGCAGAATAATAATAAAAAAATCTACTATAAATGTAGCAACCGAAAATCATTTCCCACCTCTATCTTTTTCATTTGGTCCTCTTCAATAACTACTGCATTTCATCATTTAGCTAAGAAATTGGATGCCTTGGGGCTTGGCTTTTATCATGAGCTAATAAAATGAAGAGAAACAGACCTTTAAAAAATAATCGCCCAAATAGCGCCTGTCAGTAAGTATTAGATTCAGAACAGGCATTGACTCAAAAATGTTGTGTTGCATTAGAATACATTAAGCATTCATGCGCCTCTGTCAGGTAAAGTTTCCTGTTGTTGTTTACATATATTCCGATTTGGGTAGCTACGCTTCTAAATTGTTTTTCTTTTAAGAGAATGCTGATAGCCCCTTCATTTCAGGCCTACATATATGAATTGCTAAAACTCAAAAAGCGAAGGATCACTCAGTCAATACATTTTGTTTAACAAACTCATCACTTTGCCATCTCTTAAGCTACAGATGCTGTATTAAAAATGGGAAGAAGTAAGCAAGCCCATGGATGTGTTTCTCCATTGCTGCTTCATGCCATAATTCTGATGACATGATATTATCCAATGGAGTGGAATTTAGGGAGGCCTTGTTCAACTGGAGTCTTACAATTTTTAAGTTAGGTGTTTTAGAACCCTGCCTTGCTGGAGTGAAACATTAATCGTTTCTTGTACTTATTCAATTGTCTCCTTCTGGTCTTTTTGTTCCGTCAGGACAGGCAGAGATCCAGCTCACAAATAATGGCTCTCACCTCTCAAAGACTCATTTCCACATCATTGGGCTGTACAAGCTGAAAGGTTTCCATTGATGTTCCATTAATATCGATGCACTATCAAGAGTTTCCATTTACCTTAATGGTCCATTAAAAGTTTACATTAGTATTGGACAAATAGGAATCAAAATTTATCCACTGGGCCAGGATTAATTACTTCATCTAATTCAGAGCAGATCCAAGCAAAGTTCTTAGCAAATGGTTCACAGTAGACTATTGAATGGTATAGATTCTTCCTTTCTTGTTTTTTCTCTCCATAGCAGCTGAAATGTAAACACACAATTTTACTCCAGTTTGACAATCCACATTGAGGTTATTTTTAATTCAGTCACGTGACAAAAATTTCTGCATATATTTACAGGATTAGTCTTTAGGATTGGTGTGTCTTCTTCAACAGTAAAGCAGAGGAAATAAAATAGAAATTCAATGCAGATATCCGATGGCACAGGAGGCATGTCATTAGGTATCTTCATGTTATGCAGGGACCATTTAACAGAGTTTTTGGCAGTATTTTGTCTATCAAATCATACAGAACTGTCTATTCCTCACTATTTAACAGTGATTCCAGTAATTATGTACATAATTTTCCTGTGCTTTTTCACAGCAGGTCTCTCAGATGGCTCTCGTTTTTAAAATAAAGAACAAGTGGAGTGAGACTAAGATGAAAAACTATTACATGGATGGATGTATCTATTTATTGCAAAGTACACGGTGTATATATTCTTCTCTAAACCACTGACAATTACTTGTTTTATAGGTTGCATGAAAAAAGCAGCATGAGTCATCTTTCAGTTTCAGAGAATCGTAAAAGGAAGGAAGTCAGAAGTAACACCAATTCTTTCAATAATCCAATTTCAGGAATTAGCCATTGTAACAGGCTGGTTTTAAGTTAAGCATGAGAAAAATAAAGGGATCCTTCAGTTACTCAAGGATATCTTTCAATATGTAGGAATTCTGAGAATCATTGTACAACTTGGAAACCATGCTAAAACCTAGAATCAGACTAAATAGGAGCACATGGTGATGAATGCTATATCATCTTTCCAAAATATAATTTCTCCATGTCTGTGTAATATATTACACATATATTACATATATTACAATATATTTTAAGACTAAATTCAACTAAATGTGAGTATATATGTACATACGATGAGAAAAGGATTCCCCGGGACACTTCAGACCTGGCTGTGAAAAGGCATGCTCAGGACTCTGGGAAGGAAGAGAAGACGAAAGGAAGGAAGGAAGGGGTAAAGAGAGATGGAAAGACAGAGGAAATAAAGGAGGGAGGGGGATAGGAAGAAAGAAAATGAGAACGAACTATGGAAAAGGAAGAAAAGAAAAGCAGTAGAGAGACAAGGAGGGGAAAGAAAGAAGGAAATGGGAAGGGAGGAAAGGAAAGGGTGGGTAAAAGAAAGGAAAGGGAGTGAGGAAAAAGTAAAATAATGAAGGGAAAAGAAGAAAAGAAAGAAGGGAAGAAAAGAGAAAGGGAAGTGAAAAGGAAGGAAGGAGAAGGAAAGGAAGACTTGGGGAAAAGAATAGAAGAGGAAGGAAGGAAGAGGAAAGAAGGAAGAGGGAGAATGGAGGAAAGAAGGAAGGGGTGAGAGGGAGGGAAAAGGAAGGAGAGAAGGGAAGGGTGAAAAGGAGGAAGGAAGGAAGGAAGGAGAAAGAAGGAAGAGGGAGAATGGAGGAAAGAAGAAAGGGGAGAAAGGGAGGGAAAGGGAAGGAGAGAAGGAGAAGGAAAGGGTAAAGTGGAGACCTCTGAAGGCTTTTCTATAACTAAATAACAGTATCTTGTTTGGACAACTCAAATAGCTGTGTCCCAAAGTTATATAGGAATTGTATATTGGTGGAGTAGTTTAAAATTTTGTTTGAGAAATACATTCAGAAAGGGAAGCTTCTCTAGAGCAGTGGTTCCCTGGAGAACAAGCCCTATGAGGAATGGCTTAAAGAGCTGGGCATGTTTAGCCTGCAGAAGAGAAGACTGAGAGGAGATATGATAGCCATGTATAAATATGTGAGGTGAAGTCATAGGGAGGAGAGAACATGCATGTTTTCTGCTGCCCTGGAGACTAGGACGAGGAGCAATGTCTTCAAACTACAGGAAAGGAGATTCCACCTGAACATTAGGAAGAACTTTCTGACTGTGAGAGCTGTTCAGCAGTGGAACTCTCTACCCCAAAGTGTGGTGGAGGCTCCTTCTACGGAGACTTTTAAACAGAGCTGCATGGCCATCTGTCAGGGGTGCTTTGAATGTGATTGTCCTGCTTCTTGGCAGGGGATTGGACTGGATGGCCCACGAGGTCTCTTCCAACTCTATGATTTTAAGAATGAGATGCTGAGATTTGTATTTTATAGTTTTAACTGTTAATTTGTATAGTTTTTACATGGCTGTTCTTATCATATTTCATGATGTATTTGTTCACCGCCTCGGGTCACCTTCGGGCTGAGAGGGGCAGTATAGAAGCATAGTAAATAAATAAATAAATAAATAAATAAATATGATTCTATGTTCTGTGGAGCCCTAAGGGCTCTGTGTGCTGGGAAGTATTGGATTCAGTGGCTGAGCTAGGGTGGGCAGACTGCTAGGAGCTTCTTGCTTCCATCTCCTCTGTTGGTCCTTCTAGCAACTCCTCATCTTTGCTATCTGAACTGGCCATGACACTTAGGTGAAAAAAAGTCAAATATTTTTATACATGGCCTTTCACTTTCAGGAGTCCTAACACCAGAGATAGTGGGTGGCTGACTGTATAGACATAAATATTAGATTTAGTCTTCTAATCGCTGAATATCTATAAGAAGGGGAAACACAATGATTAGGTCCTTTCTCCATATCAGAGGTTATAATTGGTTCCAATACAGGCAGTCCCCAAGTTACGCAAGGTAGGTTCTCTAGGTTTATTCTTAAGTTGAATTTGTATGTCAGAACAGGTACATATTTTAACTGTAACTCCAGCTATATATACCTATATATATATATCATAAGAAAAGGTTAACACCCCCGTGGGATTTGTTTTGTTGTCTGTGCCCCTGTTCAGAAGATTTCACCTCACTTTCTGTCGCTATAATCATTGGATTTTGAAAAAAATGGCTTGTTATGGAAACAAGCATTGGTGATAAAACTTCAGTGGAGACAGCTTTCCCCCATGATAACTCTTTCAGGAGTGAATTTCCCTTCCTAGCGGTGGATTTTTCTCAACCTGTTGTCTCACCCCCTTAACTATGAGTTGTTTGTAAATCAGATGTTTGTAACTCGGGAACTGCCTGTAATTACATACATAATTTTGGATGTGCTTTTCATTGAATGTTCCTCATATGGCTTTTCTTTTTAAAGCAAAGAACAAGTAGAGTGAGAATGTGTAGATAATTTTGAATACCAGATTCTATGCACATCCATAAGCAAGATTATAATACCTATTTAAACATTAATTACATGTCATTTGGGCAATTAGTGTCCTTTAGCTGTAACGGTTCTTGGCATAGAGAATAAGGGAGGCAGCTTTGTAGATGAAGTTGTTCTGCCAATTTTAGTCCTGATGTTTTTGGAGACATCGATGCAGTTTCCTGAGTACAGGAGCAGCAGGGCAGGTACCTTGGGATTGCTTTTGTTTCACATCCCCTTTTCCTTTTTCACAGCCAAGCACAGCAAAATCCAACAGTCTTGCTTGGTGCTTTGAGGAAGGGAGACTGCTGACTAATTATTATCATTATAATAGCAGGAATCAAACTGCTTACTCCTCAACAGCTGTAAGGTCTGAGGGTCATCTTGGCTGAATCTCCTGTGTGCCATCATGCAGAATGGGATATATAAAATATTGGAAAGAAATGTCCTACAATACCTCACAAGTGTCATAGCTTCGCTTTATAATGAAGCCCAATGGGTGCCCATTGAGCTTTCCCTTACACAGAAAAAATATGTTTGGGTTAATGTTAATATTTATTATTCATTTTTGAAACAGAAAGGAGAGCTGTTTGATTTTCCTCTATGCTGACAACTTTAAAAGGGAAAAGTGAATTGCTAATCCCCATACGCCTTTTCTTAATATCCTGTGTTTCAAATAAAAGCACTTGATCCTTGTTATATCTAACAGTAGACTTCCTCTGAGACGTTGGAATTTGCACATTATAATGACTTGCAAGCTGTAAAGTCAATCACCTTCATTCTTTTTTCTTTTTTAAAAAAAAGGCAGACAGGAAACAGATATAAACCTGTGGAAGTGTGTTTCTTTTCAATCAAGTGGCTTAAAAAGATTGTCGTCAGCAGCAGAAAGGGAGAAAATAAACAGCAATACATATGAGAATAAGAGAAAGAAAGAGACATTAAGCCATTGAGATAGTCTGAAAAATCAATTTTTTTGTTTGAAACAAAGCCAGAAGTTAATGAAATATACCAGTCAGCATGGGGGGGGGGCAGAGAGGGGGAGGGAGACAGACAGAGACACACACCAAGAGAGAGAGAGAGAGAGAGAGAGAGAGAGAGAGAGAAAGAGCAAAGCTTACCCCAGACATATTTGGAATCTATTTGGGATCTCATCAGTGGCTTTCTTTCCAGCTTTAAGATTTGTGACTAACATAAACTGCTCATATTATAAGAGAAGCAGAAATCATTTGCATGGGTAGATAATGGAAAAAGAAAGACCGAGGACATAAATTTAACCTCTACAAAGAACCATGATGATTCTCAGATGAAGAACAGAAGAATGGAACAAAGAACCAGCAACTCTGATGGAATATTTCAGAGGTTTACATAATTACAGGAGATTTCAGATGATACAAAGAGTCCAGGGAGAATTTATGTGCATATTGGGAACAACCAGTCTCTTTTTTCAGTTCACATGTACTTATTTATTATAATCAAGTATGTGCATAACTTTTAGTCATGGACCCAAAATTTATCCCATTCGTTTCATTCGTGTTCTGTTTCATTCTGTCCATTCAGATGACATCAAATGGAAAGGCCCTTTCTGAAACAAAAATGCAATTGATACGAAAGGCAGGCGGGCCTGATTTTCAGATCAGTGTGTGGGACCTGGCAGGGCCTGCAGCGGAGCACCAAGTAAGGAATGCTCCTTACTCGGTGGTCGGCTACCAGGGCCGGGCGCGTAGTCTCAAAGCCTGCACCCATAGGCCCAAAGCACTCAGGCCTATGGGTGTAGGCTTTGGGGCTACACACTTGGGCCTGGCAGGGTCTGCAGCCGAGTGCTGAGTAAGGAGCTCTCCTTACTCGGTGCTTGGTTGCAGGCCCTACTAGGCTCAGGTGCATAGGCCCAAAGCCTGCACCTGAAATAAAACTGATCTTTTTAGCCTTGAAAACTTATCTTTTGGCCCTGAAAACAAATTTTGGAAGGCTCAGACAAAAATGGATCAGGCCCCTCAACGAAAGCCGGGACATAAAACGGATCAAGGTAAGTCCTGAATTCACATGACTAATAACTTTTAGTTATTGCCTCCTCTTCTGCTTGTGTTGTGCTTTCAAATGTGTTTGGTATGAGCCTCCAAATAGGAAACATACCAGTTATCTAACAATGGTTTTTAATGTTAGGTGCTCAAATATGTTCTAAAATGTGTATTGCTCACTGCTCTTTCCCTTTGCCCATGTTAGATGGCGAATGCTTGCAGTTGTAGTTTAGCAATCTGGGGATCTAGGCCAGAAACTACTATTATAGTGAATTGTTTAAACTGTGATAGTGTCTGTTACATAAACATCCAGGTTTCTTCCATGAAAATCAGCACAATGTTTCTACCTTACAACAACTCCACAGATAGGCGAGATAATAGCATGTTCTTTGTGATGGAGCAATGAACTTAAAAATGGGACCATGCCTTTAGTTACATGATAATCCTGGTTAAAACCACTCTGGAGTTTCACTGATACAGCCTGGAAGGGTTCCCAGAGCCCTTTGGTTGTTCACGTGACTGGCCCAGCTGAAGGTATCATAGTAATTGCATGACCACAAAACAAGAAGCTCTTTCTAGTGTGACACCCTAGTGTGGCTCCATCAAAAGCAATATCAGCAGCATGGCAGAGAACTGCTTGTGTACATTGAAGCATCTCTAGAACTGTAGGGGCTATGAAAAGTGGATCAGTCTAGACCAGGCATGGGCAAACTTCAGCCTTCCAGGTGTTTTGGACTTCAGCTCCCACAATTTCTAACAAGTGGTAAAATGGCTAGGATTTCTGGGAGTGGAAATCCAAAACAACTGGAGGGCTGAAGTTTTTTTATGCCTGGGCTAGATCCAGCTTGATATAGATGTTGGCACCTCTGAAACCGGTTCCTTGAAGACCCCAAGTAAATTCTATTTGCTCCTCAGCCACATTCCGGTTGGATGCAGCACTTTTGCCGAGAATCCAGCCATGTGTCATCTGGACTTCCTACAGAAGCTGAAAGGTAAATCTATATACATATTTTTCTTCATGTCGTGCAAAGGGGCAAATAGACAAAGAAACCATAAACCGCAGAAACACCATATTAGGCAGCCTATGGCAACATACCACTAGGTACATCAACGGCCAAAAAAACAGGCCCTACGTACCTCACAACACCCCCAAACAAGACCCTCCAAAAACAGCCCCAAAAAACCCCCTCCCTCTCTCTTCGCTGCCAACGCACGTTTAGAACGTTCGCGCGCACAAGCCAGAAAACAGCGACCCGCCAGCCTTCACAGTACCACACGCCACACACAAAGCCAGCCCTTCCGCTACACACCTCCTTCCCCCTCGCCCACTTCAAAAATCCCCAAAAGGCCCACTTTCCCCGCTAAACACCCACTCCCCCCTTCCTCGCCAACCCAAACCCGCCAAAAAACTCACCCAAGCAGCCTTTGCACCCCACAAAAGCCTTTCTAAACACCCACTCCCCCCTTCCTCGCCAAAACAAACCCGCCAAAAAACTCACCCAAGCAGCCTTTGCACCCCACAAAAGCCTTTC
>JARBWK010000009.1:52026834-52040026 GCA_030556195.1 Anolis apletophallus | reverse complement strand
TCTATGAGCATGGACCCAAAAATTTATCCCATTTGTTTCATTCGTGTTCTGTTTCATTCTGTCCATTCAGATGACATCAAATGGAAAGGCCCTTTCTGGAAACAAAATGCAATTGATACGAAAGGCAGGCGGGCCTGATTTTCAGATCAGTGTGTGACCTGGCAGGGCCTGCAGCGGAGCACCAAGTAAGGAATGCTCCTTACTCGGTGGTCGGCTACCAGGGCCGGGCGCGTAGTCACAAAGCCTGCCCATAGGCCCAAAGCACTCAGGCCTATGGGTGTAGGCTTTGGGGCTACACACTTGGGCCTGGCAGGGTCTGCAGCCGAGTGCTGAGTAAGGAGCTCTCCCGGTGCTTGGTTGCAGGCCCTAAAGGCTCAGGTGCATAGGCCCAAAGCCTGCACCTGAAATAAAACTGATCTTTTAGCCCTGAAAACTTATCTTTTGGCCCTGAAAAACAAATTTTGGAAGGCTCAGACAAAATGGATCAGGCCCCCTCAACGAAGGGGACATAAAACGGATCAAGGTAAGTCCTGAATTCACATGACTAATAACTTTTAGTTATTGCCTCCTCTTCTGCTTGTGTTGTGCTTTCAAATGTGTTTGGTATGAGCCTCCAAATAGGAAACATACCAGTTATCTAACAATGGTTTTTTGTCAGAGCTGGGAGATCTTAGCCTTGAGGAGGCTCAGACTCCCAGTCTGCCTTGACCTGCTTTGACGCCAGACCTTGGGGAATTCCCTGGGGTGAGGTAACTAGCTGGGAGCAGTGCTGAGCTCAGGTCGGATGTGACGCACCCCTCCCGGACATTGGACACTGACTGTGAATATGCTGACTCAGCTGGGGTATGATGCAATATCCTCTGGACTGTGAGATCGCTGAGTCAGCAGGACATGATGCACCCTTTCCTGGACCTTGCAAGGGAAAGGAGGGAGGGGGATAGTATATAAGGTGTGTTTGGGTGACGGTTCACTGCTTTGACTTTATGGGTGTTGTACCTGCAATAAATCTTGTTGGATCGTGAACCGCCTGCGTGTGATCTTCACGGAGAATTGGAGCGTCCTCACAGAAGTCAAAGCCCGTTTCAAATTTCCCAGCAATGGCGAGGTTGGCGTTGGAGGAAGAGGATTATTTAGACACTTGGAACCTTGCTCCGGAAGAGGTCCGGAGGACGATGGAGGGAATGGACCACTATCGATCATGTGGGGTTCCCAGACGAGTCCAGAGGAGCGATGGCATCGTGGCGCGCATCGGCCCTGATGGACGAGCCCAGAGAAGCAGGAAGACGGAGGATGTTTTCCACTCAGGTGGGCTCTGGAGGTGTTGGAGGTGTATCCAGAGAAATGGGAGTATGGGGTGCTCCCATTCAGGTGGATTTCCGGGGAACCGGAGGGACCAGAGAAGTGGTGTGGAGTGGCATGCCAGCTCAGGTGGACCCAGTGAGAGGTGAGGAGGCAAAGGTGCCTGCCAGAGGGAGTGAAACCACCGAACCAGAGTCTCCGACGGAATTGGAGGAGTTGCGGTGTAAGATGGAAGCATTGGAGCATACTTTCCGGAGGATGTCCAGAGCGATGTCAAGGAAAGAGCAAGTAGATTCAGTGTGGAGTGCACCTGCAGGTGGAGATTTTACATATTATTCCTGGATGGATGGTGAGAGGTCCGATGTACGTCCTAGATCTCCTACGGGAGTGTGGACAGATGGTGACCGCTTGAGGAGGAGACCTGCTGGTCTGGATCCTGTCCGGGAGGCTCAAACTTTCCCAGAGGAGAGACGATCCTCAGAATGGCCACAACCAGCGGGCATGGGAAGAGGGATCCGGCTGCCAGAGGAGGGTGCTCAGTGGAGAGAACCTCGGTTCCAGGACCTTGGTAGGAGGCAAAGGAAGGAGCCTCTACGAGTAGAGTTCGAGGGAGAAGCGAGTAAAGTGGCTTTCTTCATAGCAGCTGTGAGTGATCATATGGAGGATTATGGTCATCTCTACCCAAGTGACAGCAGCCGGGTACGAGCTGTCGGAGCGGTCTTCAAAGGGAGAGCCGCTGAGTGGTATGTTCAGTGCCACGATCGCAGGGATCCCTGTCTGAGGTCAGTGCGTGGATTCCTTCAGGCATTGAGGAATCGCTTCCGGGACCCTGGAGAGGGTGAAGGCCAAGGAGGCATTGAGGAGCTTGACCCAAGGAACCCGGTCCGTGACGGAGTATGCAGAGGAGTTTATGAGCCTGGCGGGTAAAGTAGCGGAGTGGTCTCAGGCAATGCTGTTGGAACTCTTCAAAGATGGCCTTCGGAGGGAGATCCTGGAATGGTGCCTTCATCGGGGTGATCCGAGAAATGTCGATGGTTGGATCCAACTGGCCAGGAATGTTGAGGGGATCCTGGCCCAAGTTCAGCGCCGGAAGTTCCAGACAGCTGCAGTGGCGAGATATCATGGTCCAGGACGTGGTCCGGGAGAAGGACGAGTGGTTCGAGGAGAGCCTAGGCGTGGTGGTGCCAATGTGGGAAAACCCGGGGCTGTGAGAAAACCAGTGATGGGGAGAGGCCTTTGTTTTGTTTGCTCCCAACCCGGACATTTTGCATCCCAGTGTCAGCAGAAGAAGCTACCAGACCCAAAGCGAATGGCTGTGGCTAGAGCTGCTTTGGGGAAAAAAGTGGATTCATTGGGTATTGGGGTGAGTGTTAGTCCCCAGAGTGTTCAGTGCTCTTTGGAACTATGTAAAAGAGGGAAATATGAAGAACATCAAGCCTTGGTGGATTGTGGGTGTATTGAAAATATCATGTCACCCAGCTTAGTAGAAAATTTGGAATGTGATACTAAAGTCATGCCTACCCCGGTACATTTTAAGCAGTTGGATGGGTCGTTTATCGAAGGGGGCCCATTTCCATTAAGCACCAAGGAGTTAAAAGGCCGGGTAGGGCCTTGGGAAGGAGAAATAGATTTTGTGGTGGCTCCCATTAAAGGGCACAAGGTGGTATTGGGGATGCCATGGTTGGAACAAGCTAATCCCAAGATTGACTGGAAACTGGGGTTAGTGAAATGTGACCCTCAAGGGGGAGAGGGGAATCAAATTAAGCCGCCAGGGGTGCCCGAAGAATATGGAGATTATGCTGATGTATTTGATCCTGTGTTAGCTAAGTGTCTTCCCCCTTTTCGGAATGTGCAATGCAGGGTTGAAATTAAGGAGGGTGCTTTATTACCGAAGCCTAAAATCTATGCTATGTCTGTGCGGGAGAAGGTGGCTTTACGGGAGCAGATTGATGATTATTTAAGTAAGGGGTTTATCGAAAGGTCTGAATCACCCATTGCTGCCCCCGTATTGTTCAGAGAGAAGAAGGATGGGAAATTACGGTTATGTATAGACTACCGGGGGTTGAACGCTATAAGTACAACAAATTGTTATCCACTGCCTTTGATTAAGGATTTATTAGGTCAGTTAGGAGGGGGTAGGTTTTTCACAAAGCTGGATTTAATAGATGCGTTCCATATGGTAAGGGCAAAACCAAGTGATAAGTGGAAGACGGCTTTTTCTTGCCCCCTCGGGCTGTATGAATGGGCCGTCATGCCATTCGGATTGGCCGGAGCTTCTGGCATATTTATGCAATTAATAAATGAGGTGCTGCACCCCCTTTTGTATAAAGGGGTCTTTGTGTATTTGGACGATATTGTTGTTGTGACGCATACGGAGGAGCATGTCAGATTGGTTCGAGAGGTGTTGGAGAGATTGAGACAGGCGAAGCTATATGTGAAGTTAAGCAAGTGCGAGTTTAGTAGACGTCAGATTGACTTCCTGGGATATCGTATCAGTGAAAAGGGGGTGGCCATGGATCCAGCCAAAATTGAAGATGTGTTGGCTTGGGAAGCTCCACAGACCCGGAGGCAGTTGCAGGCTTTTTTGGGGCTAGCTAATTTTTATCGCACGTTTATTCCCGACTTTGTTACCATCACACTTCCCCTTACAGATCTATTAAAGACAAAGGGGAAGGGGGAGACCAAGAAGATGAGGTCTCCTGGTGCTAAGTTATGTTGGTCGAAAGAGTGCCAGTGGGCGTTTGAAAGGTTAAAGAAGGCGTTTACCAGTGGCCCTTTGTTGGTGCACCCGGATACGGAAAGACCTTTCGTGGTGCAGTGTGACGCTCCTGCGTGGGCATATGGGGGAGCTTTACTGCAGAAGGACGAGCAGGATTGATTGCGGCCCTGTGCATATTTCTCCAAGAAGTTTGGAGAACAGGAGAGAAAGTGGCCGGTTTGGGAGAAGGAGGCTTTTGCGGTGAGGTGCACATTGCAAACATGGTGGCATTTTTTGGAGGGGGCAACTCCTCAGAAGTTGTCCCCAAAGTTGGTAAAGTGGGCACAGTACTTCGCCCGATTTAACTTTTCGTTACAGCATATTAAGGGGAAGGAGAATGTTGTGGCGGATGCCCTGTCTCGTTATCCCTCGGTAGGGTCAAACCCCCCTGCGGGGTTGGAGGAGGTGTTCACTAAAAGTCAGTGGGGTCTGGCTGTGCAGACCCGGTCTCAGGTTAAGGGTATCAAGAGTGAAGAAAAGGTCAAAGTGGAAGGATGGTGTTTTTGGAGTTACAAAAGCATTATGAGGGAGATGAGTGGTTACGTCATCATAAAGAGGAGTGCAAATGGCTTGGACGGCTTATGGTTTGTGGGGTCCAAAGTGTATGTTCCCCAGGGATTAAGGAGGAAAGTGTTAGAACTAGGGCATGATCATAAAACTGCTGGTCATTGGGGGTTTACTAAAACTCTTTTGGCAGTTAAAGCGCATTATTGGTGGCCTGGCATGAGGATGGAAATAAAGGAATATGTCCAAAGTTGTGAGGCTTGTGCTAAAGGGAAGGCTCCGACGGCTAAGCCTCAAGGGCTGATACAGGTAGTAGCTTCTCCAGTTCGGCCGTGGACACATGTGAGTACGGATTTTGTGGGAGAGCTGCCTTCGAGTAGAGGATATAGATATATCTGGACAGTGTTGGATCTGTTCTCCAAACAGGCTCATTTTATTCCTTTGAAGGGTTTGCCTTCGGCTGAGAGATTGGCGGAGCTGTACATTCATCATATATATAGACTACACGGATGTCCCGAGCAGGTTATCAGTGATCGGGGAGTACAGTTCACTGCACGGTTCTGGGAGAAATTTCTGGAGAGTTTAGGGGCGGAGAGACGGCTTACTACTGCTTATCACCCTTGCTGTAATGGTGGCGTGGCAAGAACGCAAAACACTCTGGGTAGCTACTTGCGCATTTTTAGTAATAGGGAGCAGAACAATTGGGCAGATTTATTGCCATATGCAGAGATGGCATATAATGGATCAGTTCATTCCTCGACAGGGAAAACCCCATTTTCTGTGGTCTATGGGCAGGATGTAGTTCCTCTACCTCAACCTTTTTTACCTATGGAGGAAGGGGGAAAGGAGTGGAGAGTGCAAGCCCAGGAGGAGTGGAAAGAAGTGACTGAGGCTTTAAGGAAGGCGCAGAGTTCCTATAAGAGGTTTGGGGACCGGCGGAGGCAGGAAGGGGAGGAATATCAGGAAGGAGACCTAGTCTGATTATCCAGTCAAAATATTAAATTGGGGTTGCCTTCCCGGAAACTAAGCTCAAGATATATTGGTCCTTTTAGGGTAGCCCAGGTGGTGAATAAGGTCTCTTATAGATTAATTCTACCTAAAGGGATGAACAAAATTCACCCTACATTCCATTGTAGTTTGTTAAAGCGTTATGTGAGTCCCCTCCCCAAAGGTTGAACAATCTCTTCTTCCTGCAGGGGGAGGAGGGGAGGTGGAGGAAGCCATTCTGTCAGAGCTGGGAGATCTTAGCCTTGAGGAGGCTCAGACTCCCAGTCTGCCTTGACCTGCTTTGACGCCGGACCTTGGGGAATTCCCTGGGGTGAGGTAATCCTTTGGGAGCAGTGCTGAGTCAGGTCGGATGTGACGCAACCCCTCCCGGACATTGGACACTGACTGTGAATATGCTGACTCAGCCGGGGTATGATGTAATATCCTCTGGACTGTGAGATCGCTGAGTCAGCAGGACATGATGCAACCTTTCCTGGACATTGCAAGGGAAAGGAGGGAGGGGGGATAGGGTATATAAGGTGTGTTTGGGTGACGGTTCACTGCTTTGACTTTATGGGTGTTGTACCTGCAATAAATCTTGTTGGATCGTGAACTGCCTGCGTGTGATCCTTACGGAGAATTGGAGCGTCCTCACAGTTTTCAATTGAGCACCGGATCACCTTCAAAGTGTTGGTCCTCACCTTTAAGGCCTTACACGGCCTGGGGCCAGCGTATTTGAGGGACCGTCTCACCCCATATTGCCCTCCGAGATCACTTCGGTCTGAGGACTCCAATCTCCTGGAGATACCTTCAGCTAAACTCGCAAGGCTGACTGCTACCCGCCGGAGGCGTTCTCTGTCATAGCACCTATGCTGTGGAACGCCCTCCCGGCCGGAACTCGGGCTATGAAGGACTTGCTCCCGTTTAGACGGGCCTGTAAAACATACCTGTTTAAGCAGGCCTTTGGTGAGTAAGTCCTGCCCATGCCCCGCCATCTATTCGTTCTTCTGAGGATGATGTGCTGTTCATTGTTTTAACTGTGTTATTAATTACTGTACTGCTGTTGTTTTTAATTGTTTTTAACTGCTTATTGCCTGTATTTTACTGTGCCCTTCGGCTCCTGTAAGCCGCCGCGAGCCTCAGGGAGTCGGCGGCATAGAAGCCCGAATAATAAATAAATAAATAAATAAATATGTTCTAAAATGTGTATTGCTCACTGCTCTTTCCCTTTGCCCATGTTGGATAGCGAATGCTTGCAGTTGTAGTTTAGCAATCTGGGGATCTAGGCCAGAAACTACTATTATAGTGAATTGTTTAAACTGTGATAGTGTCTGTTACATAAACATCCAGGTTTCCTCCATGAAAATCAGCACAATGTTTCTACCTTACAACAACTCCACAGATAGGCGAGATAATAGCATGTTCTTTGTGATGGAGCAATGAACTTAAAAATGGGACCATGCCTTTAGTTACATGATAACCCTGGTTAAAACCACTCTGGAGTTTCCCTGATACAGCCTGGAAGGGTTCCCAGAGCCCTTTGGTTGTTCACGTGACTGGCCCAGCTGAAGGTATCATAGTAATTGCATGACCACAAAACAAGAAGCTCTTTCTAGTGTGACACCCTAGTGTGGCTCCATCAAAAGCAATATCAGCAGCATGGCAGAGAACTGCTTGTGTACATTGAAGCATCTCTAGAACTGTAGGGGCTATGAAAAGTGGATCAGTCTAGACCAGGCATGGGCAAACTTCAGCCTTCCAGGTGTTTTGGACTTCAGCTCCCACAATTTCTAACAAGTGGTAAAATGGCTAGGATTTCTGGGAGTGGAAATCCAAAACAACTGGAGGGCTGAAGTTTTTTTATGCCTGGGCTAGATCCAGCTTGATATAGATGTTGGCACCTCTGAAACCGGTTCCTTGAAGACCCCAAGTAAATTCTATTTGCTCCTCAGCCACATTCCGGTTGGATGCAGCACTTTTGCCGAGAATCCAGCCATGTGTCATCTGGACTTCCTACAGAAGCTGAAAGGTAAATGTATACTATTTGGACCATGATAACCTGGATGTCCACCACTTGTATTCTAATTTTTAAAAATGCTACAAAGTATGAATGCATAGCAAGAAATACGTTGTGTCAAATGGGTCTCCTCTGCTCCTTTTTGCCTTCCACGTTTCTAGGAAAATGGAAATCAGCAATTGACCTTGCTTCTTCAGCTGATTGTGTTCTGAGTAGCAATAGGTGGAGATGGAATCTGGCTTGGAATTTCCCTAGTGAGTTAATTAGTCAATGGCAGTTTTCAGGTTTCTCTTCCACTGACTTTATTCATATGCCAGTGCAAAGTTTTGTGTCACTCTAGCATGGCTATCACCACAGTGACATGAAATTGGGCAGCCTGTTACAGTATTCTCTGTAGGCTGCCTTGTATTCTGATAGTAACTTGACAGTATAGTCATACTTATGTTCCCTAGTAACTTGGGCACTTTGGAAACCTTTCCTTGCCAGCCAAGTTATACTGGCCAAAATAATAAACCCATATGAAATTATTCTGACAGGGTTAACTATTTTTACTATACACTATTTACACTGGTAACGGTGGAGAATACATTTATGCCACATTAGAGACATAAATCCTGTTGCTGTTCATCAGAATTAGAGCTACTGAACCTATTCTTAGCTGGTGAGTCAACTTATACAATGGATCTACTCCGGTTGAAAGTAATATTATTTGGATTAGTTTCCACTGGATTCCTTAACCAACTCCTTCTAGCTAGCTGCTTAACAGGACTGCAGTCTTCTGTTGCGTACTGCCATCTTGTATATCCTTTGTTGTCGCTGTTGTTTTAATGCACGGCCTAGTGCCCCTTTTTATCTGTTGTTTTAATTGTGGTTTTAACTTTGATGTATTTGGTTGTTTTTATGAATATGTTCTGAGCCGCCCCGAGCCATTGGGAAGGGCGGCAAACAAATACGAATAAATAAATAAATAAATAAATAGTTGAGCATTATGATCATTTTCTTCTATTGATAGAATTTATTTTTCTATGCTTGATCTCTGTTGAATTTTGGGCCTTGGAAGCAATCACTATTTTTCTTGGCAGCAGCCATTTTAGCTATTTCTTCAATAATACAAATAGACAGCCACGGAGAAGTACATTTCATTTAGGAAAATGTTACGTTCATGGAAACCGACCTTGGGAACATGAATTAAAAGATCTTAGTAATGTCAGAAATTCCCTGGGAATGCTTCAGGATCTCCAAAATAAAACCAGCTTTTACAGCAACAGAACACGAGACTTGCATATACTTTTTTCTTATTTCTACAGGCTCTTCATTTTTGGAAGCATTATTATAAATGAAATTACAATGTTAACTACTTATTTATGCTAGCTCTTAGGTCTAAGCAGTTAACCAGTTGCTTTTCAAAGTAACTTCCAGAGTTAATAATCTCTGCTCAGTATGGCCAATGTTGAGAGTTGATGATAGCTGCAGCCCTACATTTGGAGCGACACATTCTTCCATACCTTGAATTTTCTCCAGGGCAATTATATAATGCAGGCATTGGGTAATGAATGTAGTATGAACATAAAACCAATTTCTATTCAAGATCAAGCCAGGAAATTTGATGTGAAGTATTTCTATTATGTATATTTTTAGAAGAGGTAGGCAAATAGCTAACAATCAGCATAGGTTTATTAAAGACAACCCATGGAAAACAAATCTATCCTCTAGTGATATCTTCAACAAATAACTAATGTATTTGATAATAGGAGCCTGGTGGATCAATAAGAGCCCTCCAGCATAATGTTAGATAGTGTGCCATATAATAAATTTATAAATGCAGGCTGAGTAAAAACTACTTTAGCATAGATTAGAAATTGATCTCATATGACATGAGGAGAAATTGCTAATAGGAAAAGACTTCTAAATCTGCCTTGGGAATTAGACTTCCTCAAATAAAATGCTAAATGAAGTATTATTGGAGCTTTCTGGAAAGAAGAATGCATTAAAATTGCAGGTGACACATGAATGCAGTAGAGCAAAGGCATGTAATAAGTGCATGCTTATTGAGTGCCCACATCTCCCCCCCCCCCCCCAAATTTCAGATTTCCATATCAGGAAAAATGGGAATAATAATAATCTGAGGTGTGGAATGTTTTAGGAAGAGAAATTTGATGAGCTGAGTCAGAGATAGAACAGAAAATGGCACACCTCTCACTAGGATGTGGTCCATAAGGTGGTTGTTGTTCATTCGTTCAGTGGCTTCCGACTTTTCGTGACCTCATTGACCATCCCACGCCAGAGCTCCCTGTCGGCCATCACCTCCCCTAGCTTCTTCAGAGTCAAGCCAGTCACTTCAAAGATACCATCCATCCATCTTGCCCTTGGTCAGCCCTTCTTCCCTTTTCCTTCCATTTTCTCCAGCATCATTGTCTTCTCTAAGCTTTCCTGTTTTCTCATTGTGTGACCAAAGTACTTCATCTGTGCCTCTAATATCCTTCTCTCCAATGAGCAGTCGGGCTTTATTTCCTGAAGTATGGGCTGGTTGGATCTTTTCAACCAGAACTTTCTCAGAACTTTCCTCCAACACCACAGTTCAAAAGCATCTATCTTCCTTCACTCAGCCTTCCCTATGGTCCAGATCTCACATCCATAGGTGACTACGGGGAATACCATTGCTTTGACTATGCGGATCTTTGTTGCCAGTGTGATGTCTCTACTCTTCACTATTTTATCGAGATTGGACATTGCTCTCCTCCCAAGAAGTAAGTGTCTTATGATTTCCTGGCTGCAGTCTGCATCTGTAGTAATCTCTGCATCTAGAAATACAAAGTCTGTATTATGTGGTCCATAATAATCAAAGCTATTAAAGTTATTCTGGAATATGAGACTAGGAATGTAAGTTTTACTAATTTTCTTTTCAAAGGGATTAACGACCAATGTAGCAATTTTCTTCTCCCTGTGACTAAGTCTTTGAACTTGTGCAATTTCAACCACTATTTGTTGTTCAGGACATATCCTGCACAAAATTTACATATGGCTGTTTTGTGCAGAAAACACCATTTTCTGCACAGAAACAACTGTTTCCAATGCATAATTTTATTCCCTGGTCAAAACGGCTTTGTGCGAATTTTGCATGAACTGTGAAGATGATAATTAGTCCAAGATTCATCTGATCGTGTTTTTCAAGACCTGAGAAATTTTTTTTCAACCATTCTGTGAATATTTTCAAACATTCTTTGCTACCTCCTCCACTGACGGTGTAGTATATTCCATCACAACCCCCTGCTCACTTAGATACATTGGTAAAACAAGCAGGGAAGTCAAACTCAGGATCATAGAGCACAAAAGCAAGATCAGGAAACATTCCACTGATTCTATTCTGTACAAGCATTTCTCAGACCACTGAATCACTTCGAGTAAAGGTTTTAGAGGTGGTCACACCATCCAGGGACACTGATTTCCAAACTAAGCTTTTACAATGGGAATCCTTCTGGATCTTTATCCTGGAAACAGAACATCCAAAAGGGTTAAACAACACTCATTCATATGACTGGGTTTTTTTTATAACAGTGGAGGTGTTTCTCCAAATTATTCAGTATTCATCACTTGACTTGCTATATTAATAATGGGTTGAGTTATTTTGATTCCATACCCAGTACAGAATAAAACGCCTTCCCAGAGTATACTGGCTAACAAGGACTTGTTGTGAGTATTAATAATTTTGTTATACATATATATTATATCTCTGTTATGAATGGTTTATGATTCATGTAATAATGTAGTACTACCTTTAGCCATTATGTATGTTCCCTTCAGCATCCACTTTTCAAGAACACTGTCAGTAGACCACTTGCCTCAAATATTGACCCTTTTTGTTAAATCAGTAAGTAGTGTGTGTGTGTGTACACTTACAAACTTGATGTCTCCAGTTGATCAGTTATATGTGTGTATTAATAATATGTATTGTTTATAGACCCAACTACCTGATGAAGACTCCTGTGAGTCAAAACCGGTTGAATGTTGGAGTCTACTCTTGGGCAATAAAAAAGAATAGGACACTTACTGTGAATGGTAGAGTCTACTCTTACGTAAAAAAGAAAACAGGATATTCATTGTGTAAGGACCTGTAGTCTTGTTTATAGTAAATTCACTAGGATTACTTCCACACATGGGAAAAAGATTTTTTCATCTTTCAAGAAAAGAACAAATTATTTCTGTTTAATGTGAATGTAACAATCCTATGTTCTATTGACATTTGTATTTGCATGTATACATTGAGTTTGTTTAGACACATTTGCATTACTACATGCTAAAACACAAATTCTACACATATTAAAACATACTTCTACAAATACATATTAAAATGCACAGAACAAAGATTAAATGTAAGACACAAGTTTAAAATCTGTGCTTAAAATTGACAGGGTAGGCCTGCCTGAAGAGATAGGTCTTTAGATGGTTTTAAAATTCTAATAGCTCATTTAGCTGTCAGAACTCTTCTGGCAGGTCATTCCACAGTCTTGGAGCAGCCGATGAAAAGGTCATCTGGGTGATGGTTGCCAGTTGGGTTCTGGCAGGCTGGAGTAGCCACCTCCCAGAGGACCTAAGTGTTCTGAGTGGATTGTACTGATGCATGCACAGGATGGGATATAGCACAAATAAGTGTCATTTTTTTCTATCTTTTATGATCCAATCCACAGTGCACAACTACTGAGGCCCACAAGTTTTCTTGGCACATGGCTCTGTCTTCTTAGAGAAAACTGCAGCTAAGAAGGACAGCCTGAACTTTTAAGCACATCTGTCCCTAAGAAGGACAGCCTGAACTTTTAGGGAAACCTGCCATGAAAATATAATTAAATTCCCAGTGTGAGCCATCTTAACAGTGGACTATGATTTACTGGCTTATGACTGTTTTACATACAGTAATGTATTCCTTTCAAGTCCATTAGACTTCTGTGAACAGTTTGTATACTTGCAGCCATTTCTCTTACATATGGAATCACTATGCCACCTTCACCTAGCTTATACTCTTTTATGGTTCAACTAACCATTCCCATGGAAAGATTGGACTTTCCTAGAGATAATTAGCCATTCTAGAATCATATTGCTGAATGCTGGTATCAGAAACAATGTATATAAAAGTTCTCTGTGCCCCTTGCAACCACCACTGATGATCACAGCAGATAAAAACCGCACAGAGAAAATAAGCAATGGCTATTTACTCATAGCTTGAAAAAGAAAATACAGAAAGAGTAAAGGATTTTAGGATGACACTGTGCAAAGGCTAACAGTACAGAACATCCCTGTTCTAGCCCCAAAGCTGTAGAAAGAAACACACAAAAATCTACAAAGAAGAACAGCAATGGACATACCCTTTAGTCGAGAGAGAAGAATAGGAGGAAGCACATTTAATAGATAAAACCCAAGAAGGCTCAAGGGAAAAATCGTCATAGTCTATAAATACATTCAAGGTAACAGAAAAAAAAATGAATGCTGGGATTTATACAGTCTCAGAAGGATGTCTGACAAGATGCAGTGGCCTAGAGCTACAGAAGGAAAGGATTTAGTTAGACATTAAGAATAAGTCTTTAATGGTTACAGCAATTGATGCAGTGTATGAATCTATCCAGGGAGACATTTAA